>JAPYYQ010001761.1:0-28134 GCA_030522585.1 Anagyrus pseudococci
TATATATATATATATATATATATATATATATATATATATATATATATACATACATACATATGAGTGCAGCGGGGGGAAGAGAGTTTAGATCGACGTTATTTAGTGCCTAGTGCACACGCGCCGTGGGAGGCAGAGAAGCGACAGATAAACGAGAGCGAATTCGCTACGGAGCTTATCTCTCTCTCACGTTTGTGTGTGCGCGCGTACTCGTCATCCATAGCGCGGGCGTAAACACGAGGCTTTATTTTCGCGGAGATATCGCTGCGGCATAGTTGGAGCGTTTTCGCTTCTTCAGGAGAGTGCGTAGATGAAGTTGAAAGCCTGCGTGGCGGGTAGGGATGATGATTGACGGGACTCTGGCGCGAAGTTGCTAACGATGAATCGCTTCTTTGAAGACGGGAAAGTTGTAAAAGAGAGCACAAAGGGGTACACACACTTCGCGCTGTGTGTACACCAGAGCAAACTCTCTCACGTGCGCGAAAAGTCGCGCGGCTTTTCCGATATCGGACTTTTCTTTTTTCCCCCCTCCTTCACATACTGTTGATCCCTCGAGCTGCCGAGCTGATAGGCTATCGGGAGATACGCGCGTCACGCTGTGATGGTGATGTGCGACTTTTAATTTGAATATGCGCCGGAAGAGAGGGGGGGAGGGGAGGGCTTTGTGCGCAACTCTTTCTTTTGTCGTTGCTGGTGTATCCGATCTAGGGAGGTGGGCTCTCTGTTGATTACATCGCGGCTGCTTTGTTGCGCGAGGTGATAAGCGGTAATACGCCTAACTGAGTTATGTTATATGCGTGTGGTATGGATTGTTTTTTTTTTGTATGATGAATCGAACGAAATTCATTAATGATTAGACGGAGAAAGTTCTACTCCTGAATCAATCCGAATCCCACGAAACTTTCTAATCCACAAAGAGTAAGCTCGTGAGAGGAAAGTTCATTTTACACGTATCGATTAGCTTTTTCGCCACATCATTAATGCAAGATGCATCTTTTCCATTACAGGATAGCGACCAGGACAAAAGCTTGGATTGGGGAATGTTCGAGTGGAGCACCAAATTGGAACCAAATATTATCAAAACTAAGTGAGTATCTTCAGATACCGCGAAAAAAATCCTACGTACACAGTTTTTGCATTCCGGAAAAAACAAACGCAATGACGCGTACATTGAGGCTCGCGAGAAAGTTATGCGGCTCTCGGGCTAACCGAGAGCGCTGTCACCTCCGCATAATGCATGCGAAGCGGTCGCTTCGTTGACACACGCGCGCCCGGCATATCGCAGTTCGCGTGTCTGGCGCGTGCCAGGAAAATTCACGAGCTTCCGTCTCGGCAAAGCCCCTCTTTCCGCGACCAAACGGAAGCGCAAAAGTTGAAATGCGAATGACGTGGCTTGCGATCGCGTAATCTATAGCTAAAATTTTTTTTTAAGAATTCAAGTAGTCTTTAGCAAGTTATGATTGCGAATCTTTGTTGATCGAGCGATATTGGTCGATTAAAAAAAAAGATACATAATAAAGATGATACAGCTGGCGATAATATTTCGGCAAAGAGTCGCTCGCTGCTGTAAATTTAGCTTTACCTTATTTCTTGAAAAAAAAAAAAAAAAAAATACAAATTTATACGGACGATTGAACGAGGAAAAGGAGAAGCGCAAAGCCAGTGTAAATTTCCCAATAATCCGGGCACGCGGAAGCAGGAGCATTAGTGTTTGGCTAAAGCCAAGGGCTCCGGAAAATCCATAAAACGAACGTGGGGGATTGGCGTGAAATGCAGAGACAAGAGCGCAGCTGTCGATAGGTGTACACATACATGTAGTAGTGGGAGGTTGGCAAAGAGAGAAGAATGTGAAAAAGAGGAAAAGCGGGGGTGTACGGCTTATTGATCGGCTGGAAACGCTGTTGCAGGGACTTGAAGCTGAAGCAACAGCTGGGCATGGGCAGACGGAAAACGTTCAGCATAAGGACGGCCAAGGTCGGCAAGAACGGCCTCTTCTCCAAAGAGGTGCTCTACACGCTCTTCTTGACGAACATACTCTCACTACTCATCGGCACTGGCATTGGGTGAGACAGCTGCTTTCACTTTTCATTCTTCTTTTTCTTTTTTTCTTCAATATTGCCCAATGATGAAACTAGTTCCAGGAGAGAAGGTATTAAGCTGCGAGGATCGATTTGTTTTTCGTATTCGATGAATTTTTTGATTGACAGCCGAGCAAGAGGGGGAGCTTGTTTTATTGGCTGATCAAGCTCGAAATCAGAAGGGAAAACATTTTGATATCGCAGTTTGTTAGGTGGCTTGCCTTCGATGAATTTGTTGTCCCTGAGGGCGTTTTTCATATTTTAAATTACTTCATTTCGAGTTTGTCTTTATCAAGTTATCAACATTTTTTTTGTTAATTTTCATTTTTTACTTTTTCAGAATTTGGCTGACCAGGCGAGGCTTGATGGTGTCACGTGTGACCATGGAATGAAATCAGCGTCTCGACTCACGAAAATGGGCGCTCGGTCTCTCTCGCCTGCCGATCGGATTGGAAGCCTAGAAATGATGGTGAGAGACAGCGAGAGCGTCCCGCGCGTGCGAGCATTGGTTTTAGCGAAGACTGAGCGATAATGAGAGAAAAAGCTACAAAATGAAAAAAAAATTATATATAAATATATATATATATATACATATGAAAAAAATGAAGCTTCAAGGAATGTCTTGAACGAAAAAAAGCCGATAAATAACGGCCGCGACAATTGATATGTGCAAAAGAAAGAGAGAGAGAGAGAGAGAGGGCAACGTATCTATGAACTCGATTTATCTAGCTTGCAAAATTTATGAAAAAAAAATGAAAAAAAAAGAAAAGCGTCTGTTAATACTGTCCTTTATTTTCGTTTTTATTTGATTCTCCGTGTATACGTCGCGGCGTCACTTTCTCTGCAAGCGCCAATGACTTAAGCTTTCGTCGCGATGCATTTGGCAGGAAGAGAAAAATCGAAAACACGCCGACGCGTGAAGGAGAAGAAAAAAAAAGACAAGAGAGAGTAAAGACGGATATTTGAACCTGGAGGACCAGAGCAGTAGTTTTATTATAGGCTGGATTTTTTGATTGTTCGTCGATGATACGATAAGGATGAAAAAAAATGATAAAAAAATATATATTATTATACATATAAAGAATAATTGTCCATTTTATACTGTTTCTAATACGTTTCTATCTGCGATAGTTCTTAGGTAATAGCTTGCATAGTATTTATCTCTACATGATCTACAAAAGGATATAAAGTGAACGAATGAATTTATATAGGGAACGCTTATAAAAAATTTATTAAATGTTACTGTACTACAAGCTGTAAGTTGAAAAAAATATATTGTGTGTCCAATGTGTTCTTTTTTAATTAACTGTATTTATGTCCGAAAAATTATCAGTTAACTTAAAATATTTGATATTTATTGGATTGTAATGAATTATGAATTGAAATTTATTTAATATTATTTATTTATTTATGCTTGTCAGTAACTTTCAATAAATTTTTTGTAACCGAGCACAATAGTGCAAGAAGGAGGTAAGAATAATGAGGAGGATTTGAGGGGTTAATTGACAATGAATATGAAAGTAGTTTTGCACTGTGTTTTTGCTGTGGAAGGTCAATAAGTTTTTATCACAAGAAATGACGAGAGACTGCTTAAACTGCTGTAAGGTTCCTAGGCAACCAATAAGAATTTTTTTATGACTTTAAATCAAACCTTTTCAGACTTAAATGATGCCTTGTAGTTTGACAAAATCTTATACACAGTAAAAAAGCAAAGCCGAATTTTATATAATGATCCTCCTACTTAAAATTTCTTATCCTCCTTATCAAAATGTCAATTGTACCTGTTCTAAACAGTTTTTCGTCAGTTTTCAAATCGATAGTGCTTAAAAAAAATGTAAATAAAAAATAATTTTGAGTAAAATTATGCTAAATTATAAATAAAATTATTTAAACTAGTCGAATTCAATCAGCAATGGAGATTTTCATCTTTAAATATTGGTTTTTAAAGAATCTTATTTATTTTATGTTATTTGGCTAATATATTTTTTTAAATTACAAGAAAACGATATTAAAAATTAATGTAACAGCACTATTTAATTAATAAAGAATAGAAGGAAAGGTAATAAAGACGTGCCACGTATTGAAGTACGTTTAGTTTTTATTTGTAAACGATTGATGTACGTACATATTTATAATAGCGATAATACTAACTTCGTCGTAATTAATATTGTTTTAAAAAGATACATGTAGTTATTGTTTACTCTTTCGTTACACAAAGTATGGTGTCAAGGTGGCCAAATTTTAAACAAGGCACAACGATTTTCCTTTCAACTTACTAGACAAAAAGTAATGTCCACTGTTTGTTCATATGTTGAGTAAAGCATTTTGTTAATGAACTGAGCTTATTATACAAAATTATTTCTTATACTAGATTTGCAAAACACAGTGAATATTGCGCGAACACTCAAACTAAACGCATTAAATTTTAAAAAATTTATCTAGAGTTTGCATTAAAAAATTCACGTTTGATATACTGTTTTTATCAAAGTTTTATAAAATTTGACTAAATATCTTGCACAACTTATACATATTTAAGACAATGTCATTAGACATTGCATTCATAGAATTGAAAACAAAGTTTTTCAGCATAATTATAAGCTTAATGAAAAAAAAAAAAAATCAAAGTGTTTTATAATTAATATATATAATAAATATTTTTATTACCATGCAAAAAAAAGGTTTTCACTCTTCACTCAAATATATTACCTTTCGTTAGTTTCAAGTGAATAAATTTAGATAAGTTATAAGTACATATTTTGTATAAACAAATAAGTAGAATATCTATATCTTTATATCTGTGATTCTATATTAAAATAAAAGAAAAAGAAATTACAATACAAATATATACTTTGATGTTAACATACATAGAATATAGAAAACGAAATTTATATCTGACTTTTCATGTCTAAACATTCTACTTTCCATCAAAAATTTATTATCATGTATTAAAAAAAAATCTAAATGAATCTACAATGTAGTCGACTGAGGCAATCATTCATTAAATTGTATTCATAAAAGTTTTTCAAAATTCCTTCTCTTTTTATCTTCCCTTCATCACATCATGAAAATCTAATGCTAGAAAATTCGTAAATATTCCATAAAAAATTTTTTATACAATTATTAAGTATTTCATTTCTCATTCTATATTTTTTACAAACAAAAACAAACTTTATTTTACGCGTTGAAAATTTATAAAATATTTATTACTATTCCAATTGTGAAAATTCTCAAATTGAGTACCTCACATATTTGAAAACCCGCCTCGCCAGCCGGAAGGACTCGTCGCTCCCTCTACTGAATGTCTCAACTTCCGCTTTCCTCAGGTTCTCTTCCATTCTCCTTCTTTCTCGCTCTCACTCTCCAGACATCCTTAGCACAAAGATGGCCGTCTGTCGCGTGGAGAGAGCCCGACGATAGAACCGTGCTCGTGACTCCTCAGCGTAAGTAACAAGCGGCCAAGGTCAAAAACGAGGCTGCAACCATGACGATGTTACCGGGGCAGTTGGCCTTCGACGAGTACGGCCGGCCCTTCCTCATCCTCCGTGATCAGGACAAGCAAAAGCGGCTCACCGGCAACGAGGCTATCAAGGTAGGGCCCTAACCTCTTCGCTACTCCGGCTTTTCTCTCTTTCTTTAAACTGGCAGTATCGTTGGTAAAATCCAATAACGACCTTAATATTTGGTTCGGGTTTATTTTCGCGAGATTTTTATACACCTCGTGACCGAGGTCCGTCTATTTGTGAACGCTGGTAGGGAAGCGGGCACGTGCACCGCACTGGAAAAATGGCGACCCGGCCTACGCGTACTCGAATATTCCGTGATAGATTGCGGAGTCGCCTGATTTTAGTTGGAATTGTTTAATTGATTTTTTTGGGAAGCGATTTTGTTCTTATTTTTTAGTTTTGAAATATTTTTCTTTTGGGGCGGGGAAGTTGAGCGTTAGTCAAGGTCTTTGTAGAGACGACTTCTTTTGTAGTTCGACGTTTTCGGTTTATGACCATAAATGGAGATGACGCGATCGAAATAAAGTTTAGGAGCTGTTAGAGTAATTTTTCAAGTTTACAATGACCAAGTTGGATTTGTTGATAAAATTTTGATAAAATAATGTGGTATTTGTATGAAGAATATTTATTTGATAATATTTTGATAATGTTTAAAAAAAAATTTTACTATGTATGCCCTATGATGAAAAAAAATACTGAAAAAGGTTATTATAATTGCAACATTAAATTGTTTAGGCTGTTATGAATTTTGTTGTTCAGTAGTATCAGTAGACTACTGATATTAGAACATATTATTCAATGGCAAAAGCTTTTTAATATTACAATTGGCTCCCCCAACCTTTCTTTGATTTATGGCTGTAACCTGAGGGCATACTTATAAAATTATTTGTAATATTATTTTTGAGAGCATGTAAAACAAATTTTGTTTATTGTAATCAATGGTTTTGTAATACTTTGCAATTTTTTTTCAGTCGCATATTACTGCAGCTCGCACGCTGTCTAACATCCTCAAGAGTTCTTTGGGTCCAAAGGGTTTAGACAAGTTATTAGTTAGCCCTGATGGTGATGTCACAGTCACTAATGATGGTGCAACAATTCTTAAAAATATGGATGTGGACCATGAAATAGCCAAATTGATGGTCCAACTTTCACAGTCACAGGATGATGAAATTGGTGATGGTACCACAGGAGTTGTGGTATTGGCTGGTGCCCTATTGGAGCAAGCAGAGCAATTGTTGGACAAAGGCATTCATCCTATTAGGATAGCCGATGGTTTTGAACTGGCTGCAAAATGTGCCACTCAACACCTAAGCAAAATTGCTGAGGCTTTCCCAGTTAGTCCTGACAATCTTGAACCATTGATCAAAGTTGCAATGACAACTCTTGGTTCTAAAATGTAAGTTTATTTTTTGTTTATTGTAAATAATATAGTAATATAATAATTTCTCGCTCAATGATGAAAAAAATGCAACAGAGGAGAATAGGAATTTGTAGTATCATAATGATTAACTTTTGTCATTCCTATATCTTTGCTTTGTTTAAAAATTTTTTTACCCCTTTTTGGCAGTAGCTGTAAAAATGATTGCAAGTTAGTCATTTTGAGAATAAATTCCATGTATGTTTTCCTATGATCAAGTTATTGGGTTAATGAGGGCTCAATAATTTTTAAAAACTTATATAAATCTATTGAATACGAAATACAATATAATTTACTGAAATGTTTAAAATAATTTTCAGTGTTAACAAATGTCATCGACAAATGGCCGAAATAGCCGTCAATGCTGTCATGGCAGTGGCAGACTTGAAAAGCAGAGATGTTAATTTTGAACTTATTAAAGTTGAGGGTAAAGTGGGAGGTCGCTTGGAAGATACAATGCTGGTTAAAGGTGTTGTAATTGACAAAGATTTCAGTCATCCACAAATGCCTAAGGTAATTAAATCTTTTTCATATTTATTTTGTTTTTTAAACATTCTGATACTAATTCTAGTCAATTTAATTTTAGAGATTAGAAAACGTCAAATTAGCCATTCTCACGTGTCCGTTTGAACCACCAAAGCCAAAAACAAAGCATAAGCTTGATGTTACATCTGTTGAAGATTATAAGGCATTAAGAAATTACGAGAAAGAGAAGTTTACTGACATGGTTACAAAAGTAAAGGAAACTGGTGCTACTTTGGCTATCTGTCAGTGGGGCTTTGATGATGAAGCAAATCATCTTCTTTTACAAAAAGAACTCCCAGCTGTCAGATGGGTTGGAGGTCCTGAAATCGAAGTAAGTTGTAAATTTTTAGAAAAATTACAACTAAATAAAAATATTGTATTCCCAATGATGACAAAAGCGCTTCAGAGGAGCATTGAGGTCTACAAATTGCTGTATTTATTCTTCTAAATCTTTCTTTCTTTAATTGAAAAAAATTTTATTTTGTTTTTTTATGAAATAAAAATTTAATGAAATGAGTACAGCAAGGCGTGACTTTGTGTTGGCTCCAATGATCAATGATTATGAGAGCTGAGGGATATTTTATTATAATTGAATTTAAAAACATAAATTTTCTTTTACTATTAGTAATAGTATATTTTACTTTACCGTAGTTGATTGCCATTGCAACGGGTGGCCGCATCGTACCTCGTTTTGAAGAACTTACACCTGAGAAGCTTGGTTATGCTGGTGTTGTGAGAGAATTAACATTCGGTACAACCAAAGACAGGATGTTGGTTATCGAGGACTGCAAGAACTCCCGCGCAGTAACAATTTTCATCCGTGGAGGCAACAAAATGGTAAGAAAAACAGATTAAAATAATTAATAGATAGAGGCAAGGAGAATTCCAGTTATGCCAAATATGCATTTACTGCTCAGACACCTTGCGAAATCAAAGCATTTTAATTATATTTCTCGTTTGATAATTGCAATATTATTTAACCTAATTAAAATGCGACAAATTAAAATAAAAATTAACCGAAACTTTCGATTAAAAAAATATATTCTATTCAAATATCATATTGTTTCATTACAGATTGTAGAGGAAGCCAAGCGCTCAATTCATGATGCTCTCTGCGCTGTGCGTAATCTCGTCACGAACGATAAGATTGTGTATGGTGGCGGTGCTGCCGAGATTTCGTGCGCTCTTGCTTGTGCTACAAACGCCGACACGATCAGCACAATCGAGCAGTACGCATTCCGCGCGTTTGCTGATGCTCTCGAGGCCATCCCCATGGCATTGGCCGAGAATTGTGGTCTCTCACCTGTTACCGCACTTTCCGAAGTCAAGTCTCGGCAACTTGTGGACAAGAACCCGGCGTTGGGCATTGACTGCATGAACCGTGGTACCGCCGGTAAGAGACGAGTTTTCATTTGGCGTACGAACACGTTTATGAATATTTTTACGATCTTTTATTTTTTTGTTGCAGATATGAGAGTTCAAAATGTAATCGAGTCACTGCAGAGCAAGACGCAACAAATTCTGCTAGCTACGCAGCTGGTAAAAATGATCTTAAAGATCGACGACATCCGTTCGCCGGCTGATGCCGCTGGTTACTAATTAACATCACATGGTTTGTCATTATAAATGCAACATCGTAAAATTGTTATATACATATTAAAGCTGAATATTTTTCTCGAGCCGGTTTTTAATAAGCTTTGTTTTTATGTTTAATTTTTATTACATACTCTTCACGTACATTGAAATGCGCATTTACAAAACTCATCAAAAGTAATTTATATATGAATAAAAGTATTAAACACAATCAAAACAATTTTATCATTTCAAATTTCCCAAATAAATGCGCTAATGATTATTGAATATTAAAAATACTTTTACGGGACAAGGGAGAAAAATAAGAAAAATTCTTCCAACGATGATTTATACTGTATTTAGGAACAAAACCAATAACGTCACATTGATTCGGTGGAAATCGAAGATGTCAATGAAGGGCAATACTCTCACATTTTCACTAAGAAAAGATTGTTACATCTAATCCGTAAGTGAAATTTTGTATCATCTAATGGATTGTACAGTAATCAGTACAACGGTAAACGAATACTTGTTTGCCACAGTTTTATCAATTGAACTTGTACATTGCATTGGCGGCAGGAAGAAAGTAAATAATTTAAACGGACATATTTTTACAAACTGACAAATGGCACTGGACTGAACAAATACAATATGCGTGGAAGTGACGCGATTTTTCCTTTTTTTTCTTTTTTAATTAAATAAATCTTTATCAGCACTTACATAATTACATTTTTAAAGCTCAAAACACTGCTTGGCCCTTCAGCGCCTTTAACTTTTCGCTTCTCTAGGTTTCTTGTATCACAAAATATACAGTCTACACCAACATAAATACATTTTTCTTTCCTAATGTTCCTTTGTACAAATAATTACTCAATTAAAATGCGCAAGAAATTAAAGCACTGCATTTATGCAAATAAAAAAATATACAGCTCTGTCGATGCAAATGCATTCGATGCATGATCATTCCAATTATTATATTCGTGGCAATATCTTCTTTTTTGGGCACAATTCGACGAGGAATAGCCTTACGTCTACAATATTTGAAGTATTGTCGATTCTCATACTTATTCATCTGTACACTACTAAGCGAAATTGCGTATGGCATAAAGTAATCATTTTTGCTTTCATTAAACTTTCTGTTTCTCAGACTCACTATTCATATCGCGTAATACAAATCACTCACGTAACAAAAAATATATATATAAAACGTGATTTTGGAAAAGACGCACTTATACCTTCGCTCTCTACTTTCCCGCTACTTCATCTACATATCATACATTCGTACAGTATGGAAGCTATAACGGCAGGTAAGATACACGTTGGTGATTGTTAATATACAAATATCGTACATGTGATTTATGATCAGCGAGCGAATTCCTTCCCTGTATACTGATCTTTACATTTTTTTTCCTTCACTATAGATTGTTGGCAAGACTTAAGGAAAAAATCGCACGCCATGTAAGGCCTATGGATCACATCGAACATAAGAAAACCAAGGGTCTTCGGACAGGTTTCTTATACCTTTTTGAGCATCGGCAAATTAAGTACCTCAGGCACTTCGATATCTTCCAAACGTATGTTTGACGGGTTGAAGGGGAATCTGATTGGATACGAATACTTGAGATCCATAAGTAGCTGTAATGGAGAGGAAAAAGAAAATCATATTAAAATGAACGAACGCAAAAATCATTCTAAATATAAAACCAAACGCAATCCTCACCTGTTCTTGATTTTCTCCACGCTCCTGTAGTTTCGCCTGGACCTTGCGTATGAAGGTAACAGGCACGCGTGTCTCGAACTCGTCCGCCGGCGTGTAAAGATTAAGTATCTTGACAATCTGATTGGCACTGAGCTTGTTGCACATCTCGCAGACCGAGTCCACGTCCTCGTCCTGTTTACGCGCCTGCAGCAGTTGAGCAGCTTGGATGATTGGTTGCAGAGGTTCGGTGGCTATGTGCAGCTGCTCGTCCCTTGCCCATTGCTCCAGATGGCTCAGGTTGTACCTGCGAATTAAATCTCTCTCGTTAATCGAGACAATGCTCAAACCATCAGTCGAACGTAGGTAATAACCACCCACCTGATCTGCATTCCCTTGGTCCAGTGGCAGAGCTCGTTGCGCAGCAGCAGATTGTTGAGTGCGCTGGCGCACATGAAGTAGAACAGCTGCTTGAACATCTGGGCGCTGATCTCGTGGTCCACGCCATGGTACTGCAGCTGCTTGTGCACACTCGCGAGCTCCTCCAGCAGCTTGTTCAGCTTCTGCTGGGTGAATTCGGTCTCCTGACCTTCGCTGCTTGGACGTGGCTGCTTGGAATTGCCGTCCAGACCAGCGATGGCTTCGTGCTCGAGCAGCGCCGGCACCGTGAGTGGCTGAACCCGTTCTTTCAAGTGCGTTATTATGTTGTTGAAGATCCAGAGGGCAACGTTGCTCAGTACCACCCTGTACTCGCCCAGGTCGAAGTTGCGCAAGCACTGCTCGTTCTGGCGAGGTGTGTTCTCTGCGGGATTAAATTGAAAATTAGTTTTCCAGGCTTTATCAAAATCTTCACTTTTTCCAGATACTCACCTATCTGGAAGGGCTTGTCGCCGGAGTACTGTTTCATGTTGTGTAGTAACCTGAGGGTATTGCTCAGCCATAGCACGCTTGACTCAAAGTCGTCGCGGCGCTTCACCACTCGTTTCACCGTGTTTAGATAGGCGGTCAGGAGGGCGCGCACCTTGTCGTCGTCGTTGATGAAGTCAGTGTGACGGATGCACATGAACAGGATGTAGGCAGGTAGACCCGGCAGCATGGTTATTGCAACCCGTGGACTCAATTCTAAAATATAAACGAAATTTTATTCAAGGTCTCTGAGGGTTTCACTTCTCTTGTTAGAAGACGATTTAAAGGGTGAACTGACCAATGACTAGGTGGCGCATGATCAGGCTGATCTCCTCCTTTCGGAACTCGAACATGCCCTCGTAATCACGCTCCTTCTTCCGTATCGCTGGCATGATGCCGTTACTTTCCCCTGACGAGTGGGTCGTCGTCGAAACCACGCCATAGTCGCAGCTTGAGTCCGCGCTCTCTGGTACTGTGAGTAACAAAGTCGTTAGTGAATGGAACATAGTGAGGAGGCGTGAAAAAGTCTTTTGTTGAATTTTGAACGATCTACGAATGACACTGAATGAAAAAAACAGCCAGATGACGTGTGTGAGACGCTAAACAAACGACATTAATTTCGGCGTGGAAATTCTCACCGGTAGTGCGTTTACTTGCTCGCGGACGAGTTTGCGGTCTATATTCCGCCTCCTGTGTCATTACCTCCACTAGGTTTGCATTATTAAAACAATAAAATTATAAACATTTTTTCTTTTGTTCAAAGTAATCGACATATAATTGTACGCACAGTGCGTATTCGTTAATTTTAATAAGTCTTCGTAAATTATAACAAACACATCAAACTGTTTAACTGAGTTTAAAAATAAATTTTTTTCGTAAAATCTTTTAAAATTACAAATACTTCTTTATACAGTCTTTTAACTTACATCCAGCGTCTGCGAGGCGCTTCTGAAGAATTTTCATTTGTTTCTTCAGCTTTCTACATTCCTCTGAAGCCTTGTCATATTTGTCTTGAAGCTCCTAAAAGTAAACGGAAGTATGAAATACGCTTATAAAACGAAACGTTAAAAAAATAATGAAAACAAATGCTCACCAAATTTTCAGACGTCAACCTAGTGATTTCGTAGCTCATAAAGACCTCGGTCTGAGTCTGCGGCGATTTGCTTAGATTGACCGATAAGATTTTCTGTTGTCGCTGTATCTCCTCTTGCAGCCTGTCGATTTCCGCGCACCATTCCTCCCTCTGTGACTTCCACTTGCGCTCTTTACCTTGGAGCTCGTCCTCCAATTGTCTGAAAATGGAATCGGAATAATGTTAATCGTCGATGCCGCGACTATAAAATCGATCGTTTCGGTTTTGAAAAAAAAGCTAGCGTTAGATCAAAAAAACGTTGTAAACACTACTTGCTGCCAACGAAACTATACATATTCTTATTTCAATTTATCGATGAAATTTCAAGATTTTTTATTGAAAAATTGGCGGTTTCTACACTCGCAAACGACATTACGATAAGCCCATCGAGCCAAAGACACAGATATATGAAAACTTACTCCTTCGAGAGCCTTTTGACTTGGTTTGATCTAACGTTAACAACGTGTCGAGCATGCGTCGAAACGAAACACAAAACAAGTATGTTTTATTCGTAAAAGTCGCGAGTTTAAGAGTCTTGAAAAAATTGCCCTAGAGTCTCGAGCCCCTTACCTGTTTATCTGTTTCTGGGCCTCGAAAGCGAGCACAAGCTCGCCGTCCTCGTTGACGATATCAACGTCGCGTCCGTAGTTGTTGCCGAGGTTCTTCATCCGCCGCGTATTGTCCGCGAGGACGCTGTGCAGCTGAATACACTCCTCGCGCCTGCGCTCGAGCTCCTCCTGCAGCGCTTGGAATTGCTCTGCGAAACGAAAATGAATTTTCATCCCACTGTCTATATCACTGCCGTCGGTATAAAAAATGTCAACCAACCGATGAGTGTTTTCGGCACGGTCGTAGAGTCAGCTTCCACGACGCTCTTCCTCAACTTTCTCAAATCCCTCTTCAGCTGGGCGTTCTCCATCTCGAGTTCCTGCAACTGTTTCAACGACTAATGCTGACAATATTAATGTCGTGTCACTCAAAAAAAAAGTATTACAACAAAGAAAGAGAAGGTTAAACGAAATGAAAGGTAATTCTATCCGTCGTCTTCTCATGCTGACGTTCCTCGGACTCCCACTAGATAGACCTCTCTCTCTCTCTCTCTCTCTCTCTCTCTCTCTCTCTCTCACAGGTCGAGAGATGAAAAGAAAGAGTAGACAAATATAAATCATGCATGCAGTAGATACTCAATATATCCCCATACCCTAAACCCGTCCTCGGTCCTGCCGACATCCTCCGGCCCATCGCGCTCGAGGTCCTCGAGCATCCGAATGAGCCGTCCGTTCTCCTTCTCCACGTCCTTGAGCTTCATCTGCAGCTTGAGCAGCAGGCCAATGTCAGCCGGCGGATGGCTGGTGCCGTTCTGCTTGCCACTCTCCGGCGGACTGTCCGAGCGCGGCCGTGGCTCCGGCCGGCCCGATTGCTGCTGCTGGCTCCAGTCGATCGTCTCGACCCGCGAGTAGGCCGTGCTGGACGAGGCGGTTGAGCGCACCGAGCCGTAGCCAAAGTCCTGTAACCGGACAAGCCATTTAGCACCGACCTCCTTCCCCATCGCAATAAAATAAATACTCACGATGTTCTCGTTATCGGGTGCAAGCTCGGTAACGGGATTGTGTCCGCTGCCGCTGGACGAGGCGTTGCTGAGTGAGCGCGAGTGCCCGGGCACGTGCAGCGCGAGCTTCTGCTCGAGCATCTCGGATCTCTGCTCGAGCTCGTGGTACTCCTTGAGGAGGCGCTGGTAGGCGCCCCGGTCCTGGTCCTGGTCCAGCAGCAGCAGGTCCTTCTCGCGCTCGAGCCGCGAGCGCAGGTAGTCCTCGTTGCCGCGCTCGCTGCTGCTCATGCGCTCCTGCAGCACCGCAAGCTCGCCCCGGAGGCGCTCGTTCTCCGTGAGCATCTGCCTGTACTCGGCCTCCTTCGCCATTGCCTTTTGCTCTCTCGACTGCAACGTCAACAAGTGGTTAGGTGAGTTTTACAAAATCTCATTTTGTTTTATGCGGACGAAGGACTGACCTGTGACAGCTCCAGCTTTTCGCTACGTTCGTCCTCGACGGTTTTTCGCAGCACGTCGAGCTCCTTGTCCTTGTCAAGGAGCAGTCCATTGATTTTCTTGTTCTCAAGCTCAAGTGCCTTGTAGCCCTCGAGTTTCGTCTTCATCTCGCCCATCTCCAGCTGAAGCGCCTTGTAATGCTGATTCTCCTTCGCCTGCATAGGGCACAAACGCGTTTCCACTCCTATTAGAGCTTGCGGGCAATCCGTTCGAGTTGGCAAGTACTAGCACGTGCCTTATCTTCGAACCGAACACCCATTTCTCACCCGACCATTTTACAATGGTTTTCTCGTGGGCGGAGAGGCGCCGGCCGAATTTTCAACGACAATGAGAGGTTATTGCTACTTATTTGTAATGTTATGTTACATGAGCTTGATGAGCAGTTTTAATGGTTTATGATCGAGAGCGTCGATTTAACTAAGCATGCCTTTTCTTTGGTTAGTCTCATTACAAGCTTCTTAAATGCAGGTTGTCCATATGTTGTATGTGTATGAAATTTTCTAACTTACTTTGAAGGTAGTTGATTTTTTTTAATTCATGAGGTAAAAAAGTAGTAAGGTTAGAGCTAGCATTTAGTTATTAATTACATAAATATTTGATAGTTATTGAAACAAGTTTATGCTATAATAAAATTAGAACAGAAGAAAAAATGATAAATATGACAGATTATGAAATAAAGAAAAGGAAAAAAAAAGAACGGAAAAGTCATCTACTTAAGCAAGCATTGTTAAATCGATCTACAGACTAAAGCAAAACGATACACGATCTACAGCAAAACTAGACAGCCAGAAAAACAAAAAAATGACGAAGCTACTCGAAGATAAGGCAGTAGAAAAAGAAGCCGCGCACAGACGCGAGCTTACCAGCTCGTTGATCTTGTGCTGCAAATTGATGATTTTCATTTCCAAACCCTTGTTAAGCGACTTGACGTGCTCTACACTCCTTGCTTCGGCCTTGAGCCTCCTAAACTGCTTCTTCGCCAAATACTTCCTCACGCACGACTGAACGATAATGACGTCTCGTACCTTGCGCTTGACGGCTCGTCGCACGAGGTAGCCCCTGGCGAACCTGCAAGCCAATAACCAAGAGGATCAAGCATGCTCTTCCCCAACGACTCTCGTTCTCTCGGTCTCTCTCTCTCTCTCTCTCTCTCTCTCTCTCTCTCTCTCTCTCAAAGCACTGACCTCTGTATGTTGATAACCGCAGCGAGGTCCTGCATGTGTCTGAATCGCCTGCGAGCGAGTAGTCCCCTTGCCCGGGACTGCAGTCCCAAAGCAGTGCGCCTTATAGCCCGATACTTTCGCCGGCACATCCATCCCCTGGCCCAGGCCTGTATCCTCGTAGCCGCGCGGCGCTCGCGTATCGCCTGGGCGCGCCTGCGCGCCAGATGCCCGCGCGAGTACCGCTGGAGCCCGAGCGCCGCGCGTCTTATCCTGCGGTAGCGCGTCGCCGCGACGAAGCCCCGCACCGTCTTCTGGATCATCAGACAAGCGTCCCTCTGGCGGTCGGCCCTGAGCTTCTCCAGATAGGCGACCTGGCCCGCTCGGAAGAGCACCTTGGTCTTGCCGAACTTGAATTTGTCGCTGTCCTTGATGTAGGTAGCGAGTATCCTGCGGCAGGTCTCCCTGAGGTCGTCGCGCCTGATGTCGCCGAAGCGGCAGAGGCAGCGGTAGCGCTGGAAGAAGTCCGCGTAGGTGCGCTGACTCGGGAAGCCCGCCGCCGAGATGCGAATCGTCTCGAGGACTCCGCAAGCTCTGAGCTGCTGCACCGCCCGCTGGGGATTGTACTCGAACGACTCCTTCGAGTCGTTCGGCTTGATGCAGCGCACGTAATGCGGCGTCGTCGCGTTCAGCGTCGACATCAGCATGTTCAGCGAGTCGCGGAATTGCGAGCCCACGCTCGTTCTGTTCTTCTTCGTCGGCGGATTCGCCGCCGGCTTCTGCGCCGATATCTTGATCCTCGTGTTTGGCACGGCGAGCTTTGGGTCCTCGTCGGAAAACAATTTTCTAAGAAGCATGTTCTGTAACAAGCCAAAAAAGGACTCTATCGTATAGGGGCACTCTAATTTGCTCTGTCCTTTGCAATCTCTATCTTACGTCGCTGTTTCTTAAAACGTCAATTTGCTCCTCGACCACGGTGTCCCGGTTCTTCTCCAAGAACCCCGTCGTCTCGTACTGCACGCGATCGGCAAAGTGATTAATGAGAAATGCGGAGGTGCCGAATCGCGGCTTGCCAAAGTGCTTGGACTTGGAGCACTTGGCGTAGAGCTTCTCCGCCCAGGAGCTGTCCGATCCCTTGGGCATCTGAAATTCACGCCCACATAAGTCCGAATTTCTCCCTAGGCAGACTCCAGCCCACTTACCCTGCACTCTTCGTCGAGGAGATCGAGAATTCCAAGTTTCGTCTCGATGAGATCGATGCAGGGCTGATTGTCGTAGAAGTCAATGAACGTCCACTCGATCTCCTCCTTGAGGTACTCCTCCTGCTCGAGCTTGAACACGTGCTGATTGAACTGCTGCTGGAGCTTCTCGTTGGCGTAGTTTATGCAGAACTGCTCGAACGAGTTGATGTCGAAGGTCTCGAAGCCGTAGATGTCGAGGACGCCGATGAAGCAGTGGGCCTTGGCCGGGGCCTGGAGGGAGGCGTTTATGTGCGCGACTATCCAGCCGAAGAGCTCGGCGTAGATGTGCTTAGCCAGTGCGTCGCGCGCCCCGATCGCCTGCTCCGCGTTCATCGGCTTGAGTATCGTCTCGCGCATCGAGACGATCTTCCGGTGGCAGAGCCACTTGCACATGCCCGAGAGGTCCAAGCCGAGCAGCTCCGTCATTACCAGCAGATGCCGGTCAGCCGGCTTTAAGCAGAATTTCGCGTTAACGATCTCTCGTTTGTGTTTTTTTCTTCAACGAACCAAAAGCTCCGCTCGCGTGTGTATACTCACGGAGATGAAGCAGGTCTCGGAGTCGCTGGCCCCGTGCCCGTCGGAACTACTAGTGACGCTGACGTTGCCCAGATGTAGTATCGCCGCGAGTATGCGCAGCATGTCGTCCTGCTGCTTCGAGCTGAAGCCGAGCATCGTCAGCGCACTAGTGGTCTCGTCGAAGCAGCCGAGGTCGTCGACGCCTGCGATGTCCGGGCTGCCCCCCTGGTTCAGATAATGGAAGCTCCCAGAGGGGCCCAAATGCAGGTGCGGCAGTCTCTTGGCAGCGGCGCACATCTGGTAGAATATGTGGTAGTTCCGCTCCTCGCTCGCCTACGTAAAGTCAGATGGGAAAAAAATTACCGATCTCTCTTTAATGAGACATCCCCTTCGCATCTATACCGCTCTCCTACCTGAAACACCACCCTCGACTTCTCGAGCAGGTAGGTGCGCATGCTCGCGCCGATGATGTGGTAGCTCTTGTTGAACTGTATCTCGATGAACTTGCCGAATCGCGAGGAGTTGTCGTTGCGCGTCGTCTTGGCGTTGCCGATCGCCTCCATGATCGGCGACGATGCCAGCACCTTCTTCTCCACCTGCGTCTCCTTCGACGAGCCGCCGACCGTGGCGAAATAGCGCATCGCGTACTTGGCCGAGACGGTCTTGCCGGCGCCCGATTCCCCCGACACGATGATCGATTGGTCGTGACTCTCTCTAATGCCAGATTGACCAAGGGTCGTTTTTTCTCGTTAGTATCCTAACTCTTCTTTATTTTTTTTTATTTCGGTCTAGCCGTACACTACTACTACTATTACTACTGTAATAGCTACGTTTAAGATTGAGCTATTTTTAAATCGCTCCAAATTGAAAGTTACTTCGTTATTATAATGCTTTTCTATCGCTAATTACAGTTCGCCTTCGTAAAAATACAAAGCTCTCAATTTTGCAAATGACTCGATAAAGACACGATCATTATCCCCCCTTAGCCAAGCTAAACGCGGAAATTACTTGAAATTAGCAAACGCAGGCTTAATAGAGTCTAGCAATAAGTAGTACACCCAATATTTACTCAGATATAATTGCTCGAAGTAGAAGAAGAAAACGAAGAAAATGAATCGAGAGTCGAGAGAATTGCCGATTAATCTCGCAACAAAATCTCAGCTACGAGCGACTTACCTCTCGAGCTTGGTATAAGCCTCCTCGGCGACGGCGAATATGTGGGGCTCGAGGTCGCCCATGGCTTGGCCGCGATAGGCCCATATCGTGTCGTTGCCGTAGATCGGCAGCTCGTTGTACGGATTGAAGGCGACGAGGACGATGCCGCAGTAGGTGTAGATGCTGTGACGCTGAAAGCGCACCTGGAGATTGTAGAGGACGGCGGGTTCGTGGAGAAACGAGAGGGAGGTGAGGTTCTTTTCGCCTATGAGAATGTCAGGATTGCGCAGGGGCGGCAGCTCGGGGTCCGACTTGACGACGATGCTCCGAGGCTCGCTCGCGCCCTCGGCTTTCACCTTCAGACAGCCATCCTGCGGCCTGTAGTCCTCGAGCAGCACCGCGCACTCCCATACCTTCTCCGGATGCGGCAGCCATACCCGGGCCCCCTGTAAATGTTTTTTATTCTCTATATTTTTTTAATTTATCCTGTTCGTTGTTCGCTAATGTAAATACGGCTTATTTATAAATAAAGCTGGAGGTTGTAAAACGAACGGATACTCGTAAAATCGTGCGTCAACAAAGAAGAGCACGCGATACAACCATAAAAGCCGCGGAGTCAAAGCTTTAAAACGCGCGGGAGACCAATCGAAATGAACCTCGCGGAGGAAAATCCAGTCGCGCTCCATGTGGCCAACGACCTTTTACAAGATACCATTTCAAAAATGCCCCCATACCGCTTTCTCATCCTTCCTCGCGGAGAGTCGGAAATCTCGCGGGAGTCCAAGGTCTCTCTCATCGAGAGACAATGCGTGTACAGCCAAGCCAGATATCTCGCCGTTTCCCAATCCCTTGCCCAGACGCGATTATTAGCCGGATAGTCGAAGAAGCTGCGGCGGCGGCAGCGGGTCATAAAGGTAAGAAAATTCAAATAACTCCCTTATCGATAATCATCTCTCCCCCTCTCCAAAGATCCAGCGCTCCGATTATTCTGCTATCCCCCGCCAACGATTTGCAAACGCCGAGAAAAATTAAAAAAACCTCCCCGGCGGCGCTTGAAAACATTCCGATCATCCTATGTAGCCGAGAGCTCGTCCAAAGAAACCACCGCGCGTTCACATGCGAACAAATTTTCATTAAGCCTTTCTCCCCCCCCCCCCCCCGTCTTGTCAGGATAATTAATATAGTCAGTCAGCAAGGCATTGACCGTTAGGACCGCGAGGCCAAACAATAAAGCAATGGGGGGTGGGGGGAGCCGGTATCAGTTCATTTTCATCGGAGAGAAAGCCGAGCCAAAGGCCTCCGCCGTCCCACATATCCCTCTCTCTCTGCTATAGCTTCTAACGGTAAGAGGTTCGCTTTCGGAGGAAACTGCGAAAGGTAGCTGCTGCGCGCCTACCGGCTACTCGCTCCGGCTGGTTATTATCGTGTATTCGCCTACGCGAGAGAATACTCGCGCTATACCTCGGCGCGAGAAAGAGAGTGCGAGGAAGGTCAAGCGAAGATCCGGAGAGGTCAAGAGCGTGACTGTACGGGAGGAGGTCAAGAATTTCACGGAGATATAAACGCCAATACACACGCGTGTATGCTTCTCTGGCTGTGTGCGAGCGCCGAACTGCCTCCTCAAAACGATGACTCTCGGACCGGACAAAGAAGAGCCACTTTTCACGGCTCGGCAGCTGAAGTCGTTTTATATACGTATAAAGGACAAAGAAAATCAGAGTGAAGAAAACTCGTTTTTTTTCTCTCTCTCTCTTTCTCTATCCGCCAGCTCCTCCTTTGCATGTATCCTCTCTAGCTTCAATTACGAGGGACATTAGCGAACGCATCCTGCGAAACCAACGCACAAGCGAATAGCTTCTCGACATTGCTCCCTCTCTGTCTCTCTCTCTCTCTCTCTCTCTCTCTCTCTCTTAATTTCAGCTCATCCTGGCAGTTATCGCCCCAAAAAAATGAGGAGGCCCTGGAGCGTCAGAGCGCTGAGAAGAACGAGCGAAGAGCAAGCCCCCGGAGCTATAAGGAAAGAGGGAATCCTCGGCTCGCAAGGAGTCTCTCTCTCTCAGTTAAGAGAGAGAGAGAGAGAGAGAGAGAGAGAGAGAGAGAGAGAGAGCGGCATTCCAGCCGGCCGACCGAGTGTGGGCGGATTCCTTCCCGCGCTTCCTTGCCCTCGGCCGTGCGCTCCAAGCGAGCCGCACTTGCCCCTGCACTTCCTCCACGTCGCTTTTCGATCCGACTGCCTAGATGAAAAATTTGGATTTTGGATGAGAAACGATAATTAACTGTACGATCACAGCTCGCGTTATTGAATACAAAGCTGTAAGTCTTTCTCACAGTATACGCGCGCAATTAGTAAAAGTTTAAGTATACAGTTCGGCGAATTTTGCCGATTACAGCGCTAATTAACCCGAGCGTTTAGTCATGGCAACACACGTTCGCTCTCGTATATACATTTAATAAGGCGCCCTCGATTACGGCATAACGTTGCTCGGCTCATTCTCTCTCGTAGCGTGGCATAAAACACACACACACACACAGGCCAATAAAATAACGGCGTTCGCCGCAAAGGCAGAGCCGCGTGTAACCGTGAGAGAGCTTACCGAATCTGAAAAGATTAACGGCTCCTACCGTATTACGCGTAGACGAAAATGCCGAAAGGACTCGTTATGCAATACTCTAACGGCTTCGGCTTTGGTTAGCTCAGCTGTGTGTCAAGGAGTAAACTCTGGGATACCGACGCGTATTCTTGGACGCGTGGGTTGCATTCTCCGACTAGCCTCGGTTTAATGGATTTTTAATTCCTGGGTTCGCTCAGGGTCGACTACGCGCTTGGATTCGAAGGATATCCATTTGAATGAAGATGACTTCGTTTTGAAAACGCGTTTGTTTTCCAAATCTTAAAAAAGAAAGACGAGCGCTGCGCGTAATACATAGCGTATTTCAATTTCGCGATTCACATAACTCAATGAAGCTATTCTTAAGAGCGCAACTTACGCAACGCTTTTACATTACGCGCGTATTATTCGGCGCTGTAACGGCGATGCCCCAATTATTGCAACATTACGCCCTGTATATGTAGACCAAGAGTTTGAGTAAAAAAGAAGGTACAAGCGGTTTCGCTTATATTTTTCATATACACGTAAACGCTCTCGTGCCACAGTGCTTATATTGCGCGATTACTCGCGCCCCGAGGGAGAAAAAGCGCCGGTACATTTTCAGCAGCTTAATTGTGAAAAGCAGCTCTAGGCGAAAGGTTCTCTTTTAATTTGTTTTTCTCTTTCGCTTACTTCTTCCTCTTCTAAGCGTTTCAGTCCGGAACTCTTAATTTTAACGAGGTGCTTTAATTGGGTTTCACTTTCGTCGCGGAGGCGCTCCGGCTAAAATTTAAGCTGGATATAGAGCGCTGGGAACACACAGCTGACTTAGCGGCTATCGTATCGCGCGCGCGAGTGTGTGTGTGTGTGTGTGTGTGTGTGTGTGTGTGTTGCGTAATGCGATAAGAACAAACGTGCTTCGTGCGGTTTACCAACACAATTGCATATTTCACCTATAGTAGGGTTACAGTGTTTTAATACCTTTTTAATCGCCTACGTACACTTTTATTTTCACGAGCGTCTTATCGGCGTATACAAGCCGCGTGTGCCCGAGAACCGGTTTGTCATATACTTGCAACTTTTTTTTCGCGTCCTCCCGATAAATTCGCGAGACTAATAATACGCCACTGTGCTTCAAAGCGAACAACCCGTACTTTTTCAATTTAACTATTCAATTAACTATACTTAAAAAAAACAGGGCTTATGACCGTGACCTCTCAATTAACGCACTTATAAGAAGCTCGATGTAACCGCGGAGGAGGATCTAAAGCTCTCTCGGTGTTCGCAGCATAAAAGCTCAAGCTTGTACTAACGCACATTATGGAGGCTTCGTTAACCCTTGCCCACAGCCTCGCGTCCCAGCCCACGTGATACGCAAAGTCTCGCGTCGTTTACCGCGCAAAGGCGTCAAAGCGCACGCCTATACCGTCGTTACGTAATACCGACAAGGACTTTCGCT
Organism: Anagyrus pseudococci; assembly: GCA_030522585.1. Lineage (NCBI taxonomy): Eukaryota > Metazoa > Arthropoda > Insecta > Hymenoptera > Encyrtidae > Anagyrus > Anagyrus pseudococci. Next base: position 22,990 of record JAPYYQ010001761.1, read on the forward strand.
TGGCAGCCGCGTGTACTTCCAGCCGAGCAAAAGCCAATCGTCCAAAGACTCGTCGACCAAAACAACGACTTTATTACTCGCTCGAGAGAGTGTTGCTCCTTTCTGTCTCTCCCGTATGAAGAGAAGGAAGCATACGCGGCTGGGGAAAGATTGCGCAATAATCGCCGGGCGCGTAACTGTAGAAATGGCTTTTCTTCTTCCACAACGACGCGACTTGCTCGGCTCCTCCGCTGTAGAACCGTAATTATGCGAGAAAAGTCGCTCTTTTTGTTACGTCTCCCCTCGCGGGCAGCGTACACAGGCGCACACACGTACAGACGAGCGTGCGACGATTGTTATATGCTAGCGAGTTTTTACAAAGCTTATAGTTCTGAGGAGAATATAGAGCTGCGTGGACTTAGATAAACGTGTATTACGTAAAAAAAATATTATGCTTCCCGGGGAAATGGAAATACTACTGCGAGTTAGCGTTGGGAGCGATAAGAATAAAGTTTTTTGTAAAGTTTACGCTCTTGGGTAAGCGAATTTTCGTATGAGCAACATTTACGCCGTATTGTTGAAAATAAGCTTCGTTTTATGCAGCAATTAGTTGTATCGTCGCTTAAACGAATCGGACGGATTTATAATTTGTATCGCCCGGGTGTTCTTATAAATACCGGTTTGTATACCAATCGAACGAGATTATTCAGCAGGCCAATCGGCAAAAGAAAGAAAACACTCTGAAAGATATAACGCGCTAATTGAACGCGCCATATGATTTTCCATTTGGCGCATATGCAAATTGAGTAACACTCAACGACCTTACTATATCCGCACACCTTGAACGACTGACAAACGGCGTGTGTATCGGCATTTCTCTCTCTCTCTCTCTCTCTCTCTCTCTCTCTCTCTCTCTCTCTCTCTCTATCGGGTAAACATCGTTAGCCTGGGAAAATGAACGAGAGAGAAATCGGCATTGGAGAAGCCAGGAGAAAAAAAAGGACGACAAAGGTGCGTATTCTATCGAAGGAAACGTCTCGTTTGCGTTGTTTGACGGCCGTGACCGCGAGAGAAAGAGAGAGAGAGAGGGAGGTGATTCGCTACGTTTGAATGCGCACCAAATGACAAATGGTATAGGGAGATCGGGTACGCGTGCGTGAGCGAATCATCGGTTATAGACACGCAAAAGCCTTGTTTTTTCTTATTTCCCGGCTTTTTCTCACGCTCACCTTCGCTTCTCGATATCCATCAATAGCTCTCGTGTACGATGATAAGGATTAGATATAGAAGTTAAGCTGACAATCTATCTCTCTATAGCGTACAACCGGTTTATATCTAATCTCTCTCATTTCAGCTCTGATTTCGATCATTTTTGCGCTCGATAAATCTCGGAAAGGCCAATATACGTACTTGGGTGAAAGTATCTCGATTCATCCCTCCTCACCCGCGCACAATAGAGCCCCTCCGTAGCACTAGCATACAACGTTGCATAAGCGCGTGCCACGTGTAAATGCAAATTAATTAAGCGCAATACCCGTTCGCTCGGAATTTCGTTTACACCAGCGTATCTTCTCTCGGCTCTATAATCAAAACCTTATCTCTCTTTTCCTCAGCACACACACACAATCTTCCTCCAAGATCGTCGCGGCATCCAAGCACGAAACCGCGGAAAAGCGAGAAACAAGGCAAGACAAAGAAGCACACGTCAGCGTGCTATTGCATAAAAGTCGGGGAAAAGATCATCCCGAGGCTCGAGCACACTGCATTCTCACGCTTTCCCGCGCGGCCAACTTGACAGCGCGTACCACGATATCTCTCTCTCTCTCTTTCTCGGATGCGCGCCTATCGCCCCTCGACAATGGATCCACACCAGCGAGGAAGCGGAGCAGCTTAAGACCCCCCCGGGAGAGGGGGAGACGTTGAGGCTGTGGTAAAAAGTGAAAGCGGAACCTCCTCGCTGCCGCCACCCCCCGGCTTAACAGCTAGGATAAATTGGATTTCAGAGGCGCGTGTTACGCAAGTGACGCGCCGCTCCTGCTGCTACTGGCAGTAGTCTACTGCTACAGCGGCTGCATAGCGTGTGTACGCGCGGCGCTGGCGCATTGTAAACAATGGATTTGAGCTGTGTTGTATATTGCGTGCCTATGTTGTTCTAGGCTGCCAGCAATGCTGTGGATGCTTATCGCGCTAAGGCTATGCTCGCGCACCTTCTCTCTCTCTCTCTCTCTCTCTCTCTCTCTCTTATTTTCGTTTGCTAATTCGCGCCTTGATTTGCGTAAGCTTTCGCCCAGAGACTCTTGCTAGTGCATACCCTTACCTAGCCGTGTAAACGTAAAATTCGGATGTACTACGAATCGTAAAGTGTATCTGTTCCACGTGCGCACTCGTTATTGCCGAGAGGGATCTATGCGTGTGGCAGGTATACTACGGGATGCGGAAGACACGCGGCGGCCGCGAAGAAGAAGAAAAGGAAGAAGAAATAGTCGAGAGTAGCCTACGCGCGTTCCCACGGCTCTGTGTCTGCGCACGCACGTCTATACACGCGAGAGCGACTCTAGCCTGGAATAGGTGCAATTAATCGAGCGCAAGCCGAGGCGATTTCCACGAGGCTCGAGTTTACGCACCCGCCTACTCTATGGGCCGCCGCGTCTGTGACTCCCAACCGCGAAGCTTGTTTTACCGGAGCTTCATTAGACGCACGCGCGGCTAGGAAATTAGCGTTGAAAATAGGTTATCAGGGGAATACGTATGCGCGTGGGTCCAATAACCTGTGTGTATGTGTTATTGGTGTAATTAACGTAGCCAGGTTCAGCATTACCACTGGGCAGGAGGATAAAGTCATTAAAAAGGAGTAAGGGTCGCATCGGAAACAAGCGTCGTCGCGCAGCGCACTTGGTCTTGCCACACTCGTCTTGTTCTACTTAACTCGAAAGAGCGTTCTTTCTCTCCGTGTCCCGGTCAACCGCTAACTCCTCACTTCCCCTTCCCCCTTCGCTCGATATTAACAGCCACTCATCTCTCTCTCTCCCTCTCTCTCTCTCTCTCCCAATGGCTCTTAAAACAGTGTGTCTTTTACCACGAGCCGCACAATGTGGAGGCCCCTTGAAAGTGAAGGTTCCGCTCGCGGCGGCTCTCGAACTCTCGTTTTTCTCTCGCGGCCCGCAGAGCGCAAGACGGTGTAACGGTACAAAAAAGCAAGAGGCTCTCATATACGGAGCTCTCGCTTTTTGTCCGGCACAGTCGCGAGAGGCCAGCGACTCCCGCGCGCCTTTTATTTCACGTACACACACGCGCTCGCGTGACGATTTTTCATGCGAGTCTTGAGCCTCTTTGTGATTAGGATCGTTGGTCAGTTTGGAACGAGATAGACACCCTCCCGGAAGTGGTGTATCGAGATTATAGTGTTGCGCTTGAATTGCTTTGAAAGTTATGTCGGGAGGCATGCGTATTATACTTTCTGAATTTTTGCGGGAAATATATGTTAAGTCGCGTTACGACAAAGTTGATGATAAGGCGTTAACGCTTGAATCGCTCGATTTTCAATCATTACGGTTATTGGCTGTGCCTAGTGCGCTATTGAAATCGGTATTTATGGGTATTACGAGAATGTTTTTTTCCTATTTTTAAAAACGCGGAAGGAAATTTTCTCTCTGGGGAGTTTAGTCGAATTATCACCGGAAAAATGGGAGAAAACGAATTGTTCTTTTTTTCAACTGAAACTTTAGACTACACGGGTACTTCGCAAAATAGAAAGAAATTTATATACATCGCAGTGCGACAAGTTCATTGGACTCCCTTTCACGCGTATCTGTCACTTGCGGTTGCAAAGAGCCTTTCCTGCGCTTGAACGCATCTCGATATTATATCGATCGTAACCCGCTCGCCATTTTTCCAGCGTAATAAACTACCATTAACTTTTCCTTATCCCCCCGCTTACCTTCCCCGTTCCAAACGAACATTAATTTCGCAAAAAAAATGTTCAAACTCTCTCTTTTTTTTCAACATCCAAGAAAATTAATTAACAACCATACACAGTATAGAAGAAGCCAGTGTCGAGTATACCGCGCTACCAATTACATAAAACAAGGCCAACGCACTTGACGAGAGGGAAACTAGCGCCCGTATCCCTTGGGACGTATATCGAGAAGCGGCAATTCGCGTTTCTTTTTTTCCACGCAAATCCGATGGGGCTCTCAGTCGAGTAGTATATACAGCAGCACGCACACGCCGGATAAGAGTCTCCGCGTCTACAGCACTGGATTCTCGCGTGAGCCGCGTCGCGTAAACCAATTTACGGCTTCTGGCTTGTGTTCCGCCCCCTCCACCCTTTACTCGCATTGATTCTTTTCTCTCTCTTTCTGTTTTCTCTCAAACGCGAAGCTTCCATGTGCTTTATTTCTCATTCGCGTAAGCAACTTTTACCCCCGAGAATACGTTCTCCTTCGATAACTAATTTTCCGTATAACGGTTGATTAGAAAAGAAAAAAAAATCGTTTGGTGAGGGAATACTTAAAAGCGATCCTGTAATGTCACTCATAAATAAGACTAAAGACCGGCATTATATGTACATCGCAGAGCACACTTTCTACCTCTCGATACCTTTGTCGTCTATGCAAGCACGAGCTCGTTTATGCGCTCATTCTTCCTGCTACCTCGCCTCTCTCTTTCGAGAGAAAGAGACGTAACTCGATTTTTTCACGCGGAAGACAAACGCATCTTTCTCTCTATCACGTGCCCTTATTAATTTCCTCCAGACAAAAGAAGAGTGTCTCACGCATAATCCGGCGCTATACTACCCAGCAAAACAGAAGACTCTAGGCTCCAATTCGCGGGTGCAATTGTTGCGCAAGCGCTTTGATCCTCGAATTGTCAACGCGTGTACTCGAAATAAAAGAAGAAGAAGAAGAAGAAGTCGGTTTAAACATCGGAGAAGTCTTGAGAGTCTAAAGACGCTTTGGTTCACTCTCGGTTTTCCCGGGAAAGTTTTTCCCCATCGAGAGCGAGATCCTTGTGCGTTGTGATGCTGCTGATGCCGAGGCAGCGACGCGTGATCGTTAAACTCAAGAGAGACTTAGACTTAGACTTATTTATTTCGACCAAGGGGTAGAACCCCATCTGGTCATAAGAGTGATTTACATATGTATATACTTATAATTAATTAACAAA
>JAPYYQ010001762.1:0-28134 GCA_030522585.1 Anagyrus pseudococci
ACGTCATAAGACAAGTATATACTTTCGTTATTATAAATTATAGTAATTTTTGCTAGAATTAAAATAATTTTTACTGAGCGATTTTTCTCAGTGTAGTCGCTCTTTTTTTGCGCTTTTTTCTACGCCAGCCATCTCGCTTTCTGCTCTTGCCCTACATCGCTTGAATTGCAAAATTAAGGTTAAATACGAAACGGCCTTTAATGGAATTTTACGCTAGAAAAAAGATTTTTTTTCATTTTATTTTTCGTAAAACTGGTGCAATATCAAGTTTACGCTGATCTAAAAATCTGAATTTCGTATTGCAGTTTTGCGCGTACCGTTACTTGTCGCCGGACTACATAAAGATTTGATATATTGTTATATTTAACAATAATTGATTATTATCAATTATTTACGAAAGCAAAATTATAAAAAAAATGAACATCGAGATCCAATCAACGATACCTTGACCGTTTTTTTTTTTTACTCTCAAACACGATTTATTCATGATTCCGTTTACCGCGCGACCGTTGAAAACAATAATTTCTCGCACAATCTCGAATAGTAGTCGCAAATTCAACGCGGCGCCAATCTGTGACGCGAAATAACCGATCGTAAAACATATTCAGACCCTACTGTGAAAGCAAAAGAAATGATGAGCAGTGAGAGAGAGAGAGAGAGAGAGAGAGAGAGAGAGAGAGAGAGAGAGAAATGAAAATGGCAAATCGATGGTAGAGCAATAGCATCGACAGCCACACGGTCTCTCTCACAATATAGGAGCACGAGAGTTTCCGCCATCGGCGTTGCCAACGTTAATTGATTATTAGCGCCGATCGCGAGAGTTTCGTTATTCCCGTCTCTGTTGGCAGCGGGCACCAGCAGCGCTGGATTATTAATTAGCGCGTCTCCTATCTGGCGCTTCGCAAATTTTCCCAAACGCGGCTATAGCCGGCAGTTTGGCACGAGCCATTTGGCGCTTCACCGCGCGGGCGCGCGAGGCCATTCATCCGCAGCTTGTGCGCGCGCTCGATGATTGACCCACGCCCAACTGATATTTATCTGATTTGTTTTCCTTTTCGTATCGTCTCTCTCTCTCTCTTTTTCTTCTCGTTTCGTCGCGATGGCTGTACGCGATAACGCTTGGTATTTTGGAAAACCGCAGACGCGATTGGGATCGGTGGTTGAGTCTTTATAACGGTATTTAGAAGATAATTTGCTAGTGTGAGCAGTGAGAGGTTACTTCTAATTTCTATTGGCTACGTGATTCTCGATAAATGGATGCTTTGTTAGCTTGCTAAAGACAGGGTAAGTTTAGAACAAATGATTACAAACTATAAACTATGGTATACATATCGACATTTACTAAATAAGCAATTACAGCTAGTTAAGTGTTCTAAAGAGAAAAATTATCATTTTTATCTACGTTATTATGATGAGCTTCGAGACTTAATTTTTTTTTTCGTTTTTATGCTATCGAATGTGTAAATATAAATCAATTTTCATAGTGTCGTTGGCAAGTTTGCACGTTTATAATGTATATATCAATATATCAGCTGCTCTCCTTTATTACGCTCTTTCGTTCACCAATGTAAATTACTTATTAATACATTTTTCAATGATCTTGTTCTTCTTCGCCTACTTACTTCCTGTACCATCGAAAAAATAAGAAGAAAACAATTTTGGCCACAATCAATAACAAGTAAAACTGGTTTCAAGCAGTTTTTTTCTCAACCAGCCACAAAAAAATTTTTTCGGATTATGGTAAGTTTTAGTAAATCGGCAATTGTCCTTTAACGAACAAAAAGCTTGGTAAAATTTTGAAAAACACAAATATTTAGCTGATGCATATTAATGTGGTTCGTGTTAAAATACAAGAAAAAACATGATAACATGCTCTGGTATATGATTATGAAATTTTCATAATACAATAAATACACTTTAAAACGAAGTTTAATTGTTGTATTGTCATTACAATTAGTTTTGAATTTATTAAGCAAATACATTGACCGACTAAGCGGTCGGTTCAAGTGATGTTCACATCTAAATGCAATTAGGTAAATGTGTGTTCTTTCTCTTAATGATATTGAAAAATTAATCGATCTAAAGTGTAAATTTTTAAATGAGCTGCTACGCTATCAAAGTAATAATCGAGAAGAATAGCAGCATGCCACATTTGATTCTCCTTTGTTGTAAAATCCCCCTTTAACTATTGATCGGACAATACTTTTCCTAATTTAAATTTAAAAAAAAAAACAACCGAAAGTTATCGGCCGACTAGAAAAATTTCATCTAAACATAAAACATGGCGTCTTATCGTTAAATAAGTATATAATTCTACATAAAATAGCATGCTTATTTTGTTGTTGTTAATTGTTGCACTAATTGTTATTTCTGAAAAGTCGAGCAACGGTGTTTGAAAAAAAAGATGTTTGTTATTAAGGACACAGGACATTCTGAGACAGTGCAACATTCCAAATTCAAAGCACCACGCATCATCGCATTCTCCAAACAGCAATCCATGAGTGATACGTATGTGGTGTGTACGATTAGAAATTTAAAAAAAGGAAAAAAAAGACACAACGTGTCAACACGTCACAATGCCATTTCTTAAAACAGACATATGTATAAATATATATTATATTAAATTATGTAATGAATATAGTAACAAAATGAAGAAAGATAATAATAAGAATGTAAGGCATTTTTTTTGAATTACAAATGTGTAAATATATATATTTGAAAAAAAACAAATGGGAATGTGTGTATGTATGTGTGTAGGTGTGAAAAAAGATTATACAAAAACAGAGAGAAGAGAATTGCTATGTAAGGATTTACCCATCATCTTTGGCTCGATCATATATTTGCCTGTTCATGTACCCGTTGTGGGTAACTGTCGGCAGTAACTGAATGACACAGACGACGACGACGACGACGGGGAGCACGGCGCAAAGGGCGCCGTAGCAGAGACTGCCCAATTTTTTCTCTTTTCTCGCTTCACGTGTGCGTGTGTGTGCGGGCGCGGGCGCGCGCGAAGAGAAGATTCGCTAAGCGCAGCGAGAGAGCGAGAGAAGAGAGAAGCTTTTTTTATTTCGTGTGCCGTCCGCCCTGGATACGTGTGTGTGCTCTCGGATGACCAACACCGAAATTGGCCTAATTATCGAGTGCCACCTACGGAATAGAGAGAGAATAAAGGCTTCGATGACGATCGATTTCTGTGTATCTGGCTGTCTCTGTATGTATGTGCCTGTGTCTCTGTATGTCTGTGTCTGCGGTCTCTCTGTGTAAGTATGGGTCTGTGTGTACGAGAGGGCTAGAAAACGGGACGGGATATTTGGGCTCAGCAGCAGGCCAATATAGCGCTATCATTTTATTTTCTTCTTTGCTCTTTATCAAGTCACCTCTTCTTTTTCTTCTTATTCGCTACTTTATTTTTCTCATCATTACAATGACAATTTTGTACAGTTCTTGTTTTTCTTCTCATATTGTTTATTTTGATTGCTTATAGTTGTACAATGTACACTATGCAAATGTAAGTTAAATAAAAACTACGTTATATTCTTTTATAAATATAAAAAGTTCATAAAACAATTTTTTTAAGTTATACACTTATAATGATAGCGCAAAATATCGTTTGTAGTGAAATAGATCATTAATATATAGATTTTGTGTATAGTAATCTTTATAATATCAAGTTTTTTGTATAGAACACATCGTCAAATTTTATGGTTTATTTTTAAAATGTAAATATTTATTTAAAACTCTAGTTATTTAAAAGCTTTTTCCAAATTATGTTTGTTTATAATATTCAATAATAGCGCGTCAACAAAAGTTAAATTCTTAAAAGAATTATACAAATATTGAAAGAAATTGTTATAAAGAAAAATATAAAAACTCACGTAAAAAGAACGTGTAAACAATATTATTAAATTTATTATAATAAAAAGGTTTTATTATAATTTTTAGCATGTTTTTTATAAAATAATAAAATATTTAAGTAACAGTCCAGGTTAAATTAATAAATTAATACAAAAATAACTTTTTTCAATAGTATTTTCAAATTGTTAATTTATTTATTTAACTTGAATATAATCGATAGCTTAATAGAAAAAAAAATCTAACGGAAAATTATTGGCTCAAGGAACAATTCTTGATTTGTTTTATTTGTCAAAAACCTATTTTCTCGCTTCCACAATAATCAAAACAAGGTATGGATTAAATTTTCAGCTGATTGCGATCAAAATAATTGCTCCTGCAGAGGAAGCAGAGAAAAAAAATCGTCCGACCTGCGGGACTTGATGAACCTTCTAATTGGTTCGATGACAAAACGAAGGAGCCACGAGAAGCGCGTGCCGGACGAGCGCCACTCGGACAAATAGGAATTGAGTGGCCGGCATTGAAGAGCCTTTGACTCATCTCTTAGCTGGCCAGTTTTCCCAACTGAAGTTTCGAAGTAGAGCCGGTTATCGTCACTAAACCACTGTACCGTACCACGAGATTGAAATTAACGCGAGTGAAGAAAGTTGGGAATAAATGAATGACATATGAATTCAAGTTGATTGGGCAATGTAGAAGGGGTATGTAAATATGTTGATTCGACGAAAAACGTGTCGGTTCTTATAATATTTAATTAACTTGAATAAAGGCGTATTGGAAAGAACGCGGAGGTTTTTGAGTTTCTAAATCTCAATTAATTCATTTAAATCTAGCTTAGTAATCCTTTTTTCGAAGTTCATAAAATATCAGTAAAATAGATATACTAAATAAATATAATTAACTTAAAAAGAACTATTTGATCTATAATCTGTTAACTTGACGTGAACAGCATTTTCCAAAAACAGTTTTATTCATTTTTCGTTAAATAATTTTTATTTATTTAATGGTTAGAATACAATTAATAAAAGATATGATAAAAAATAAATGATAAATAAAAAAAATGTTCAGCATAATAATATGAATGGTCAAACATAAGTTGCATATGAAATTAAATTGCAATGTATTATTTCAAGAAACTTCACTACATCAACTTTTTATTATGACTATAAAAGAGCTTGGCATTTAAGTACGAGAAATAAAATGTTTAGCGGTCTCTTAAACTTAGATGACTAAATCCAGCCAACTGCGTTAAATAGCTAAGTCTAAAAACTGCAATACCACTGTCTTTTGAATGGCAAATCAATGTAATTTCATTAAATAAATATCATTAACATTAGCTTTGTGAAAATATAAATTCAATACAGTAACATAATTCAAATTATCACAAGTTTAATGATTCCTTCATAAAAACAAATAAACGAATAAATAAATGAATGAATGAGCAACAAGAGGCAGGAAGAGCTGCAAGTTGCCGAGAATTAAAGCTGCTCCGTAAATAAAAGCGAGCGGCGTCGAAAAGTGTGCGCAAAGGGAGCAGAGCCGAAATTCCCGGCCGCCGACAATGCGCTCTCTAGCAATCCGGCCAGCCGCGTATAATGTTACGGCCGATCTGTACAACACGTACACACGCATACACCTACAGAGAGGAAGAGAGAGAGAGAGGCCTGGGGCAGAAGCAGCGGCGGCTGTGGCTCTCCCCTGTGCCTCGGATTTCGGCTTAGAAAAAGAAACCAAACGGCTCCGCTCCGCGCCGACTAATTCGAGTATCGGTCAATCTGGCCGGGTGAATTCCTGCTCCGCAATCCCTCCTCCCCCCTTCTTCCTACTCCTCCCTTGGCTCGGCAAACTTCGGAGGAATGTGCGGGCCGCAAGTATCGACGTTGGAGCTGCCAGAGCGCGCACACGCCCTCGCGCCTCTATAGCCTTCTCCCTCTCTCTCTCTCTCTTTCTCTCTATACCCATACCCACGGATATTTCGCGCGACTTCGAGATTGCGTTTTTTCTCTCTTGCTCCCAGGACATCCTCACCCCCTCCTTCGTACTCTTTCTTAGGTCGTAATGCCGTTTTTCGCACAAGCCCGGAAGCCGGTTGAGACGAAAAATTTCGCGTCGATGGATTTCTCACCATCCCTTCTACCCATCCCTTCTCTCTCTCTCTCACTCGCACGTTCATATACATATACTACATACTTTCTCGCTCTCTTACGCGAGGTTTTGACGGCTGGAGCGGTTCTCGTTGCAGCGACGAATATGCCTCGAGAGGAATCGCAAAGTGGATTGCCACAGGAATATCACTTTACCAGCTTGCCGTTCATATTTTCCAGCGAAACTTTCAGCTTTTTATACCTGAAAAATGTTCAATCTTTCTAGTCGACCGGCCTCCCTCGCTCTCTATCTCATCATCCGACGGAATAAAATCGATGTAAGCGCATGGAGCTCGTTAAGAAGTACCACTTGTACTTTATGATATATACTGCCTTGTCCCTTTCTCTCTCTCTCTCTCTCTCTCCCACTCTTGCTCTCTCCCTGAACGGAAAAAGAAAAAAAGAGAAAAACTAAGATAGAGATAAGATAACGGCCAATGAACGGGTACGACATCGAGCGTGCGAGAGAGAAAGAGAGAGACTTCGTCTTTTCCGTCGAGACTATTACTACCGCTCTTGGAAGCGAGGTGGCCTCTGCCGTAGCGAGAGCTTGCCATTGACGTCACAAATGCTGCGGAATAATTCGCGGTTAAAGCAGGACCATCATCCGCGATCGGCGCGTTCTCTCCCGCCTCATATTCCTACTATGTTCTCTTTTATCTCTCTCTCTCTCTCTCTCTCTTTCTCTCTCTCTCTCTCTCTCTCTCTCGCTCGCTCGACTCGTAGCTTAGCAGTCGGGGAAATCGCTGGCGGCACTCGAGCCACTTTCGGCGCTGCCGCGAGAGAGCTTTAAAAATACTCGGGCCGCACACATCTCTTTCTCTCTCCCTCTCTGTCTCTTTTACCGTCTGCTGCCTAACCGAGTCGAGTCTTTTATTCGTTAGCGACGCATGAGTCGAGAACGTTTTTTCTTCCTTTTTTTTTTATTACGTCAATGTTTAGTTACGGCAACTCTATACCGTTGAATATTTAATTCAGTTAATTGACTGTTTGATATGCATAGAAATTGGCTTCGTTTCTCTTCCAATATATTCATGATCTGAATATTGTTTAATAAAACGAATTTTAGGTAATAAATACATTTTTGGATTTTTTGGTGAATATACATTGAAAGATGAAATTATATACTTTTTATGATTAAGAAAATTGCTTTACTCTTCTAAAGAGTCGATAATAAGCAAAGAATTATGACAGATAAAATTAAAGCCCTAATTAGTCGTATAAAAGTTATGGGAGTAACGAGTAAAATTAACGTCGTCTATATACTACTGAAAATAATTTATTTCTATTCCTACACCATTCCAGCACGATTTTCATGGAAAAACCTTAGTTTACTGTTCATGAATGCTTGTTCAAACATTTACAATACTAATTTTCTGTGATGAGAGAGTAAACTGTAATTTTGAATAAATTACAAACATTTACGTACTTAAATATTATTATTTAAATAAATATAATTGTTAAATTATTAGTGAAATAAAAAGAAAAAATTTTAACAAATAGACAAATTACTTTATTCTATCACATTTTAAACAACTAAAGTTCGTAACATTCCTATCTCGTTTCAATTTTGATTGATTCAAGTTTACTTTAGGTATTTTTAGAAATTTCCAAAAATTGAATTTTTTACATACTATACGGTTTTTAATAGTTTTGGATTAAAATATCAAAATAACCATTTTAACTAAATAATTTTTCTAAAAATACCATCGGAGTGAAATGCAATAAAGGAGATTGTCGATGGTCGATGGGGTTGAAGGTCAGAAAATCCCTGCATCAAATCCACACCGTAAATCAATATCACGCGCGACTTGAGTGTAGCTCGTACCTCAAGAAGCAGGAAAAATATATATCACGTGTGCAAATTTATTGGGAAAAAAGTCGTTCTGCCAAATGAGGGATGCAAGCAATTGCGCCCGATGCTAAATTGAATAAAGCAGAGAGGCCGAGAGCGAAAACTACCTGATAAATGTCGCTGTAAGCTCTACCGCATGTATATGCGCTCGTACGTCTATTTTACTATATTGACCCGATATGGAAATCGTATTTTAAAGCGATACATCGTTTAATGGTATAAATCAAGATAATTAATGGTGTGTTATTAAGTACAGAATACGTTTATTTATTCATAGGCACACATATGCGCATAAATTACGAAAAAATTGAGAAAAATTTTAAATTAAATTTTTTTTTATATAAATATAAGTTTATAATAATTTTTTGAATAATGCATTAATAAAAATTTAAATTTTTGTATGCGTTTATTAATACAAATTATGTTTTGATCGATAACCTTTAAGATATTACGATTTTGTTAATGTGTGTGATTTAGTCTAATAATAAATGTAAAGTAGAGAGAAAGTTTCGAAGACAGAAAAAGAGCTAACTACGAAACGGGGACGAAATCATGGAATTATCGATTTACTGACCGGAATGGTGAGAATGAATATAGTGCATTCACCAGTTAATGGAAATAAGAGGTTTAAAAGCCATTTGTTTGCTTTAAACTCTAATTAAAACGTTTTAATAATATAATACATTTATCGATATGAACAGTCGCTCAGATTAAATCGAATTTTATGGGATACAAAAAGAAAAAAAAGAGTAAAATTACTGAAAAATAATCAGTAATATGAAGTCGTGGTTACGGTACTATTGATTTAAAAGGCTGACGTCACTGTTACGATATTCTAAAGCAATTTTTTTCTACAGCGGATACATGTCATTCTTTTTACAAAATGTTTCCACTAAATTTTTTATGATAATTTTTAATGTCAATACGTAAATTACGATACATGTCTAAAATTGGCTTACTCGAGAAAATGTCATTATTTAAAAGGTCTAAATAATATAATCAATTCGCGTAAGAAGATTAAAAATATTCATCATTCAAGCAAGCTCTCTTGAAACCGAAGCCCATCGCGCGGAAAAGAGAAGTGGAAAGAGTCAACGGGATGATTTATTCGCGGCGAAATTATGCATTCGGCGTGTGAATGCAAGCTAAGCAATTGCATAAGATGGCGTTCTTCCTCCAAAGTCAATTGCGGCTCTCTTCCAAAAGCTTCCCGAAGCCCAAAGGTGACCGCACAATTTTCCCCGTCGCATTTTCAGGATTCGATCTTCTTAGAAAGCTGCATCAACAAGATAGGAGAACGAGTCTTTAAAGCTTCACAGAAGAAAAGCACGAGAACAGTCAAAATGAAGTGATTGATTTTTCGTCTGTTGACAGCGGAGCCCGGTGACGTAGCAGCATAGTAGCTGGATACCGCAACTCTACCACACACAGTAGCGTTGGAACGTCGGTGTGGAGTGGAGGAGAGAGAGAGAGAGAGAGAGAGAGAGAGAGAGAGCGCAGTGGTGGCAGAGCCCGATATCGGCGCACACTAATTGCAGCAGCCGGCTGCTGGTCTCGCGTCAGCAAGGCGATTATTAGAGGCGCGGGCGTTGGCGTGCCGCGATTCCGATTATCGGGAGAGAGGGAGTGCCGAGGTGAGCACGGGACCTTTGCACTCGATCGCGTGTACAGTTAGCTATCCCCAACCTCCTACGTTGCTCTCCGCGAACAGGAGGTTATGTCACGCGCTGACTTTAATCCAACGCTCCCCGCCTTTTTTTTTGTCTTATTTCCTGATGAGATTTTCTTTAAACTCTTTTAAAACGCCTAGAGCGTTATAGTCTTCACGCGAGATTCTTTCTCATCCGGCGTTTGATCGATGCAGCTGGCGGGATAATGAGTCCGGTTATATTTATAGCAGAGTGTATTTGATGGCTCTGCTGAGACTTGTATGCACCGCACTCTGTTTATACGTGTTTTACGTTTTTAATAAGACCACTGCTGTAATTGGGTAATTGGAGGTAACGCGAGCTAATGGGATTAACGTCGGATTTTTCTTTAAATGTGTCATTTTATAATCGAATTTCTTTTAAATTACGTTTTGTTTTATCGATTTGTTTATTTTAATTTTTGTGTATTGCTGGTTTCTATTTTATTTAGTCACATTAATTTTTTCCTTTTTTTTTATGCTCAGATATTTATTGCAATAACATAATAAGAGGGCATGTTGGTGGCTTAGGTAAAAACGAGCTCAAATAAGAATGAAAAGAGATAAAAAAAGTAATAAAACAACGCTATGGACAAATATTCTATCAAACGCGAAACGGTTACGAATTGCCGCGACAATTTATTTATAAACTTACAAAAATAAATCTAAAAAAACTCGAATGCTCGATATTTCTTCAGAGCTCAGCATTGGCCGCAAATATAAAATTAGATAAAGAGAAAAGAAAAGCAAACGAAATAAAAAGGAACAAATAAAAAAAAGAACCGCCAGCATCGGCATTCCCAAACAAGCCACTATCTACATTAACGAAGCAAATTGACGCTTTTATCGCCGTGATTTCATTAGGCGACTTAGCAGCCTGAGCAATGCTCGAGAGAGAATGAGAGAGAGAAAGAGAAGCCGGCTCTCAATCACGCGCAAAATTAGTAAGATTTTTTCGACTCGGGGGCCCTGGCGCGCGAATGAAGTTGGCACGCTCGGCGTTTATGACGAGTAGACTTGGCCCTCGGCGTCTCATTCTGTCTCTCTTTCTCCCATAGAGCCTTTTCCGACGCTCTACTCTTGGCGGTCTCACACAGATTCGGCTCTCGCGACAGAAGAAACGAGGCTCGAGAGCTAAAGCCGCGGGGGCGGGGAGGGAGCTCTGACGCAACCGAGACGACAGACCTCACCGAGCATACTCATTCTTTGACTCCGACGAGAAAAAGAAAGAGAGTGGGAGATGGACTAGCCGGATAAGTTATAAATAAT
Source organism: Anagyrus pseudococci (assembly GCA_030522585.1). Classification (NCBI taxonomy): domain Eukaryota; kingdom Metazoa; phylum Arthropoda; class Insecta; order Hymenoptera; family Encyrtidae; genus Anagyrus; species Anagyrus pseudococci. Next base: position 10,808 of record JAPYYQ010001762.1, read on the forward strand.
TACGCGCGCGCCGGGAGGAAGCTGATAATTTTACGACCATCTCTCCGCGAGGCGGAGCGTGAGTAAGGTTCAGAAGACGAAGCGAAGGTTTTGGAAGGAGTGGAAAACATTTTTTACCGAGAATCGATCATTCGCCGATGAGATGCAATTCTGCGGTTTGTAACCGAAAGAAAATCGTATTAAATCTGCGCTTGAAAATTGCTTGGGAAAAGAGAAACGAGAAGAATGTAACGAGAGAGCGAGATTACTCTTGATTTTTTGGGGAATTCGCGTGCGTGGCGTCGCCGCGAGTGAAATAAAGAAAAAAAAAAGCTTGGGCAAACGTACTTAACGATGATTTAACTTGTTAACAAAGACATTCTGTCCTGGTTCCGTGTAAAAATAATAAAGATCAAACACGTGGGGGGCAAGAGGGACGCGGGGAGGGGAGGTTGCGTAAGCTTTATAAGCGGAAAAGTAAATATGACGTGTATTTTTCTTGCTTTCATTTTGATTGGTTTTTATCTTATATACGCCCAGGCCCAAGAGAAAGAGAGAGACAAAGAAAGGAGCTCATCAGCGTTTATGAAATATACAAACCGCACCTTTGTCTGTCTGCCAGTTTTTCCCAGTGTCTGCCGCGCGCTCGAGTCTACTTTCGCCGATAATATTAGATTTGCTCTAGCGACTAATGCCGATTAAAAATTCCATTTAACCACTCATTACCTCGCGCAACACACACAGCCAAGAAGAATCGCGCTAAGTATAATCTTCAATTAAAACAAAAAGATCAAAAGGAAAAAAAATCTTTTATTTAATGAGTATCATTGAGGATATTCGGTGGCGATGACGAAAGCCCAACGAGCTTTCATCGAAAGGTTTGAATGAAAATACGAGCTGAAGGTGAAATCACACGAGTGGTTTGGCCGCGGCTCGATTCCGAAACGTACAAAACACTTTCGATTCACGAGTGCATTCGAGACAGCGGCATTGAATTCAGTCGAGGCGCCGAGCGTTTAAAAAAAAAAAAGTTTGGAATAATTAAAGCTCACGTGTGAGGGGAGAGATCCCCTCATCTGCTCTTCAAAAGAGAGAGGGAGAAACAGAAGCAGGAGAGTAGAGAGGGTAGGAGACGGAAAAAAGGCAGAAAGCTCGCGCGTGCGCAATGGCTATCTAAAAAATTTCAGCTACAACAACGTCCCCGAATTATTGTCGGTGGCGATGGAAAACACACGCGCTAAAATCGATACGAGTCATCCCCTTTAAGAGAATAAGTGTCAGAGTAAGATAGAGAGAAAAAGAGAGAGAGAGAGAGAGAGACCGACTGCGTCGCGATGAGATCGGTGTATAGGCGTCGTCGTCGTCGTCACACACCGACGACGACGATTTTCAGGATTCGGCCGGAGCCGCCTGCTCTTCATTCATGTCGCGTAACGAGAGAGAATCTCTTTCTCTCTCTCATACACATGCATATACATACTAGCACAGCCCCCCTCTCTCTCTCACTCTGTTCCACCAACGCTGCTCACACTTTCTCTCTCTACGCGTATTGATTTACCGCCGCCGGCAGCCACGACGACAAGGCTTGCATCAAGCTCCGTCGGGTTAAACGCTCTCCCCGCCTAGCTTTCTCTCTCTCTCTCTCTCGCGCGCGCGCACGCGCCTTATATTCTTGCATGAATTTTTTAATCCTGTTAAAGTTACACGCATGTGTAGAGGACCATGTTGGTGAAAGAGCGAAGGGAAAATTAATTTCGCTGACTGGCCAGTGGTGTAGGTACGGGCTAGAAGAGGAGTGTCGCTGACGGACGTGATGCTGAGCTTTCCTTCTGTCCCCCTACCTCCCCCTCCCACTCTCTCTCTCTCTCTCGCTCTCTCTCTCTCTCTCTCTCTCTCTCTCTCTCTCTCTCTCTCTGTTTGTTTTTCTTTTGGCCGCGCGGCGGTAGGCAGACACGCCGATGCTGCCGAGGAAGTTCCAGCAAGTTCGTATCTGCGGCTGCTTCTGCCCGTTGCGCTGTCTCTCTCTCGCTCACTCTCACACTCACGCACACAACTTTTTAACCTAATTAGCGGGAGTTACGACTTGGTAGAGTGACTTATGGGATGCTGCGGTATTCGCGTTTTTATTTTATTTATATAATTTTAAACAACTCGCTCGAGCTTTATGAAAATGTAGAATTTGCGATTTTTTGTATGGCTACTTTTATTTTTACAAGCACCCTGGAAAATATCAACAAAGAAAAGCTGGTAAAATGTACGTTTGCGTCTTGACAAAAGAAAAAAAAATATCGAGCACTCTGATTTAATTCGAATGCGAAATTCGTAGTTGGCTCTGGTCATTTAGTTGATTTGCCCTCTCGTCGTTTTCAAGCCAGCCTGTCACAACGGCACTTGGGCCGTACATTTTGAAGACCACTAAGAGCTTGCACTTAGAGCTGAGCTTGCATGCAAGATTTCTCACTTTTCCACGGGCGCAGTTCTCTTTATTCCGACGCTGTTACAAATTGAGAGTGCTTCGGGGAACATTCGGCAAATTGCGCGCTGCTACGGAAATAGCCGCCACGCGGCCCTAATACACATCCCCGAGTTTTTTTTTTCAATAGCATATTGCTAATTAGAAAGACGTTTTACAAAGAACTTCATATCCTCAAATTCATGTAATGCAAATTAATTAGCAAAATTAATTTACATGGTGATATAGTTGAATCGATGGCTCCTCGAATCTATATTAACATATTCTTTTTCAAATATAGTCATATAACATAAAGAAGAACCGAAAAGCTCAACATTTTTTTCCTAATGAGGAGAATAAACGAGACTCGCGGTTAAAAACTACAAATTATAATGTAGTGGACAAGGACGGCGGAAGCAGCTCACATTGGCGGGCGAACGGAAAATGAGAGACATTTAAGAGGCGACGAACTCTTGGAGCGAGAAAGAGAGGGAAAGGTAGTATGAAAGGTCACGAGCTCGAAATGTAAAGCGACGGTAAAGAAGACGAGCGATCTACAGTCAACATTGCACGAGAGGACAGCTTCTCTCTCGTTTTTTTTTTTTTTTAATACACATCGTGAAGATGAGGCCTTTGAAAAAACAAGAAAAGTGAATGTCTTTTTCTGTTTAATGTACAGAGACGCTTGTTAAGAAGATGGGCATAAAACTAACAAGAGTATTTTTACAACGAATACTTCTGTACCACAAGCTTTGGATACACACGGTGTTATTAAATGCTCACGATTTAATTAAAGAAAAGCTCATCAAAAAAACTTTGTCCGTATAAAAGACCAACTCTTGAAAATCTTTTCCAAATATCCAAGTTTAATTATTGGCAATACTAAAATTTCCGATTAGCATACACACGAGAATTCTACGTTCCACATCTGGAATATTCCAATAGACTTGTATTTTTCAACTAAAACGCCGATCGACTTAACCAACTGGAGGCCTGTGCTTGCGATATTGAACTTCAATTTTTGCCTCTCCGGGCCGGCAGTGCCGTTGAATTATCAAGCCCAGTCCTCGAGAGCAAACAGTCGTGCCACGCGCGCGGCGGCGCTTGCTGCATGAAAATGTAATGAAAACCGCGTGTGCTTCAAGCCCGCGTCTCGAGAATGCTACGGCCCGTATAGCCCTCCTCTGCAAAGTGTGCACACACACACACATACGCGCGTATTTCAACAAGAGTTTACTCGGCTGCACTTCACAATTACAGATGGACGTACACGTACGGTCTATGCACACACGCGAGCTCTGGTTGTATTTTTGGAGGACCTACGTCTACAGATTGAATACCTCGGAGAATTTCAGCTAATGTTGCCTTGTGCAAAGTTTAAATCTTACACGAAGAATGACAGTTTTTGTTTGTTTCTTATTAACTTGCAATAACGACGTACTTTGAATTAAAGCGATAATCACTTTTTTGTCTCAGCTGTAAAGAGCAAGATTGTATTTATGTTGAAGCTTGCTACGTTTTAGCGGGGGAAAAAAGCTATACGCGTTTTATTAAGTATCAATCAGTAGGTGTTTATTTCGAGACGGTATTATACAGTACCGCCTCTGCGTAACCGTTGCACAATCGAAAGCTCGATGCTTAAAAAGTAAGGGGGACGACACACAGCTGTACACAAAGCTCAAGGACTCGAGTAGTAAAAGAGTCTTTGACCCTCTGCATCCTTCTCCTTATAGAAAACAGAAACAGAATAAGTTATCGGTGGTTATGCTCGCGAGAGTAAAGTGATAAGTCGTGATACAACGCAGCCTCTTCCGTTCTCTCTCATCTTACATTTCGGTGATTAATGGCTGAGATACCTTTTCCACCCCTCCCCATCGGCTTATCGTTATTATTCATTGCAGATGATAAAATAGAAAAATTTTTAGAAGCGAGTGTGCTTCAGGGAAAGAGGAATAAAAAAGAACTGAAATTGTATCAACGAAAACACGTTGCGGTGATAAAAGCCGAAAAATGTCAAGTAAATATAAACTGTGAGATAATTGTACTTTTGTTTTTTGTTCTATTTTTGTTTTTCGTGCGAGTATGTAGTTGATTAAAAAAAATGTCAAATGTATTATCTTGCGCTTTCTATTTATAAACTTAAAGTTGAATTAGTCATTTGGAAATTACGTCGGTATTTGTTTTACAAATCTTCATAATATAGGTGTAATATTTTTTAAAATATTTCTCATTTTTTTTAATACAAAAAGCTGCGTTGCGTTATTTCCGTTGAAACGCGAGTAATTATTCTAGACGTTTTGAATTATCGTAATCAAACGTTATATCAGCTTAACCAATATTATGTTAAACTTATTTGAATTGCTGAAAACGCTTCGAACATTTGAATAGAGACTTCGGTAATTGAAACTATAACGGTATCTGATGTTTGATTTAATTAAAATAGACATATTCATGAATACAAATTTAATGTAAAATATTTAAAAACTTAATGAGAATCGCATTTACGGAAAATTGGAAAAGGATGGAGAACGCATAACTAGTTCAACTTTGATCATAAAAAGAAAAAAAATCGATTATCCTAAAAATTACAGAAACCAGTTCAACTTAATTTTCAAAACTATCCGCTGCTCACTAATAGCAACTTTATACTCATAAAATCGTGAAATGATTGCTTTCTGGAGAGATGAAAAAAAAACAACAACGCTGAAATTCGTATGATTCACTTCTGCTTGGTTGGCAATTTTTCAAGCGACGCGTAAAAAGGATATACGCCATTTGAGAGACCATGTCATGATAATAAAATAGCTCTATAAAATAAATACAGAAAGAGAGAGAGAATGTCGACACGTTTCCCGTTAAATTATCGGCGCGATAGAGTCTAATTATCCATTAAGAAAATCAAAGAAACTCATTTAATTGTGAAAAAAAGAAGAATTTTTCAATTCACGCCAGCCTTTAAGCCAATAAGTACGCATTGAAAGCAAAAAGTGGGAAAAATCGATGGCAGTTTGAATGGACGAGGAGAAGAGGCTGGTGGTCTCTGGGATGGGATCTATCTTTGAAATACTAATTCGGCCTAGCGCATGATCTTTCAATTTCATTACGCCGAGCTAACGGACGCGTGACAGGTATTTTACTCTGGATACGAAAGAGAGAGAGAGATGCAGTCAGGAGCGCTTACCAAGCAGCGCGAGAAGCTTTAACGTGGTTTTAATTTTCAAAGCGTGTGACACGAGCTCTCTCCTGCTGCCATATACCTACATTTTAGCTGAGCTTTTTTCTTTTTAGCCTGGAAATCCCGTTAAATGGCTTTTCCATAGAACCCTACGGATTAATGGATCTGTCTTAAATGTTTGCCTTTATTTTTACATGTATTTTTATTATAATCTTCAAAACGAAGACGTAAATATTTAATAGTGAAATGGCGCGGAAAGAGAGAAGCGGATAAATCTATTTAAACGATCGATTAATCGATAATTCAAAGGAATAAAAGCCTATTAGAGATTTTAAGTGAGTTCAAGATCGCTTGGAATTTCAACAGCGGAAAATCTGTGTTACACAAGTAGTGTGTGTATATATACGTAATACACGTATAAGTGCGCGTGTCCGCGTAGCACACTTGTGAACAGATGTATATATATCTGCTGCTGCTAGGCTGAAAGCACATAACAATTTCTAATCTGTTCAATTGCCTCGCTTGCTCTCTTCCCGAACGCACTGTTCTCCCTCTCCCTCTCTCCATTGCCAACTATTTGTCCAGGCATTATTATTTTTATTTCCAAATCACATGATCCTCTATTAAACGCTGTGTATCAGCTCGTTTCATTATCATTAAACCAACACGACAATATCAATCAAGCCCTCGTCACTCTACTTGTCTAAATCGCACTAAACAACCATGACAAGTATCGTGTACTTAGGCGATAAGTCACATATCAAGCAGCTGAATATATGCGAGAGAGAGAGAGAGAGAGAGAGAGAGATTCAAACGCGAAGGCTAAATTCTCGTGCTGGTCGTAGTAGAGGAACAGAGGCTTGCTCTGGGGAAGAGGAGAAACTTGGTCCTTATAGAGCCAGGCTCCTCCCAAGTTCACTGCGACCGCGTGCGCAAATCCAATTATGCAAAACTCCCTCAACTCCTGCACTGCCGCTGCGTGACATCGCGCTTACGCGTTGCACTCAGCTTCTCTCCCGCACTCTTCCTCCTCCTTTGGCTTTTCTACTTCTGTTGACCTACGCGTACGAGTCTACGTCGTCGCGAGGGCAGGTCTAAAGGTACCGCGAGATTTCTTTGTTCTCATGGAACCAAAGGTTTGATTACATGCCATTTGATTATCCTGGTTCGAATGACCTATGACAATATTGGCTGTTTTTTTTTCGAATTTTAACGATCGATTTTTATTCGATGCTTGAAACATTGAGTCGACGGGCGTTTAAGCCGATTGACGCTTAAGCACCAGAACAAAAATGTTTCGCTACGTTTTCGCGCGTCTATAGGTTGAATTTGCTCAATTGAAAACTACGCATACAGCAGCAGCAAGTATACGAGTATTGATTTCGTGCACGTCGATTTAGCATTACACTGATTGACTACTAAATTATAAACGTACACTTTGACGGCCTACGGCACAATTATGATGAAATGAAAATATAAGCAGCAAGCACGATATTTTCAACAAAATCTAGGACTATCGAAGGAAAAAAACTTGTAAAGGCTATAAAGCTTCGGGGAATAGGAAAAAGTTGAAAATTTAAAATGATACGGGTGCACATTACTGCCTCGACACACACACACAGACAGACAAAGCCAAATAAAAGAAAGCCAATCCAATTCTACGGAGAAAGAGTGCGACTAGTGTTGAAGCAACGATAACGATCCAGGGTATATGGCTAGGCGCACATCTGTTTGGAGTTACGATCGTTCCCAAGATGGTCGTCATCAGCGCGGCGATTTTCACTCGGTCCATTCCCTCGATGTGCTATCCAACGACATTACGAGTAAAAACTCTCTCCCTCGGAAAGGCCATCGTAATCTTAACGAATTCGCCGAGGCAAGCCCATTAAAGACGCGCTGGAGAGTGCACAGCATTGCTCTCGAAGACGCGCAAGCTGATGCATAGAAGATATACGTACAGAGCGTCGAAGGAACAAAAGAAGCCGAGAGCAACAGTTATATCGAGTGCGTATTGTGTTGTCGCTGTACGCGCAAGGCGAACAACAAGGGTGGGGTGGGGGAGGGAAAGGTGTGTGCGGGCAGCCGCGAGTGCGCGCAGGGGAAAATGGTCGCCCCGTATAGTATGTGGGCCGCATAGTTCGCGGCTGCTCTCTCTCTACTCTACGCTCTCGCCCAAGTTCTAAAAGCGATTGCAGCTCCACCCCCTCAGCCTGCCCCTGCCTCCCACCCCGAGTGATGACATTGTGGTGAGACTGAGGGTTCTACTCCGAGGCTAGCCTCCCCCATATTCTACCTCTTTCCCCCTCCTCCCTTTCCTCTTGCCCACCCGATAAAAGCGAATCGCTCGGGCGTACCACGTGCGAGAGGATCGCTTTATGCCGAGGAGCTTCATACACACACGCATACACACGGGCACGTCTATGTGTCGATTTTCTTTAGCGGAATATTGTTGCAGGGCCACGTTACAGCGGAATAGCGCCTAAATCCCGCATGGCTTCACTCTTTTAATTTTCCAGCTCTTGTTTCCCTGACGCGCGGACGCAATGCGCGCGAGCGTGCGCGCGCGCGCGCTTTGGTTATACTTCGACACTCGTGTTAGCGTTGACGAAAATGCAATTTTGCGCTTGGTGCCGAGAGATAAAATTTAATATAGATGACGTTGAAGAGTTAATTAATGCTTCAACCGCGCCTTGCGATCAAATTATTCAATACGAATTTTCCTCTATCGAAACCCCCCCTCCACATCTTGACAAGCCGGCCTCGGAAGAGCTTTTATTACAAGAGCATTGGATTTTAATTTCAAGCTTATGAGAGAGAGAGAGAGGGAGAAACAATTGTTTATCGCGAAATTATTTGTTCGCGACTTTCACTGCACATGGAAGAAAATGTGAAATGGAAAAAGTAGGTTGAAAGTTTAATGAAGGATAGGATGGAAAGAGGCAGGGAAGAGGGGGCAGGGAGTGAAAAGAGGCTCGAAGCGACGTAGAATAATGAGAAAAATACTACGGAGATGTATTATTTACCATGTTACAAGGGGGAGAGATCGTCGGGGCTTTTTTTTTCTTCTCAAAAGTCAGTAACAAGCGTAATAAACAATGAAAACGATGAGGAAATAGCTTGACGTTGTAAGTATCAAACGCGCTCTGTGTCATCTGTTCGTATCGAATACTTCCGGGTTGTTATGACGTTGAGAGTATAGATTGTACAAGTTGATCGAGTGGCAAGTCCAACGATTTGTAAACATTTTTATTGTTTTCTTGCTCCGTTTACGGATTAACGATTTGACGTATGTTTACTGTACTGTACAATAATGGAGGCTACGAATTCAGCTCAATATTTTGAATTTTTAACTCAACTCGTGGCAATAGAGTGTCTTCATTTACTCGTTTTTCTTTCTTTCTTTTTTTTGCATTAAAACAGAATAAGCCAAAAGGACAATATAAAAGTACGCCAGGACAGGAGAGGCAAATAAAACAAAAAGCTCCGAGGCAAATCCTTCATTTAAACTCGAGCCGTAACGGACGTGGCTTCTTCTTCTTCTTCCCTCTCCCTAGAGGCGCTTGCGACTGGCTCCGACAACCAAGAGAGAGAGAGAGAGAGGGGGCCTCTGTCATCTTGGAAAATTAAAAGTCCGAGCGCAAAAATTAACTACTCGGCTCTTGGCCTTCCTGGAAAATTGACTGAATCGCACCAGGGCAATTGTCCTCGGCCAAGCAATTCCTTTCCTTATCCAAACTACAAACTTACGCGTGAACCATAACTACGGTGAGTTTATTTTTATTTCGAGCCTCGTTAACACTTATGCTGGAGCGATTTTGGTAATGGTAGAATTTTAGCTGATAATATCATTAACACTTTTCGATTTTCTACATCCGACCGATTGCAAAGTGTGCGAAAATGAAAAAAAGGCGAGACAAAAAAAATATCGCCGCAATGTGCAAGGATAAGGTGCGCCAGCAAAAAGAGACCGGGCTCGTACGCAAGTGTCCGAAGAGAGGAAATAAGGGCTCGCGCTCGTTCTTTCGCGGTTGTCGAAGAGCGAAGGAGAAACGAGCTAAGAGTTGAGAGAAGAGAACAGAAAAAGAAAAGACGGAGAGGTTGGATGGAAAAGAAGAAGGGAAAGGAAGCGGATAGAGGAGGTGGAGGAAGGCAATAGCGAAAGAGAGCGCCTGACCGAGGGAAGAAATCGCGATGGGGAAGAGAGAAGAGAAGCAAAAGGGAAGCCGCGGCAGAGGGAGAGAGAGGATAAGCGCGCGCGGCAGCTTGGCGAGAACGAAGAGAGAGAGAGAGAGAGAGGGAGGAGATTCTAGGCGGGCGGGCAGGCGGCATTCTGGATCAATACTCCCAGCCGGCAGCAGCAGCAGCAGCGCCGGCAGAAAGCAGTGTTCCTCCGCTTCCTCCTCTCTCTCTCTCTCTCCCGCTATATCTCTGGGGCTTGTGTCACCCGGCTGTACTGTTCAGAACGCCCGAGGAATTATAAGCCGGGCCGGCTGTTATCCCCTCCCCCCGGCTCGAAATATTGAAAAATTACCCCCCTTGCTCTAGAAGCTAGACAAGGGGCGGAGAAGGGGCGGGTAATTCGAGGCGGGCAAGCCGCGGTTTCTCTCTCTCTCTCTCTCCGGCTAACTTCGTCTACGCGCCCGTTTACTCTTTACTCCACTACTACCGAGGCGCAGACGTTGATTTCCGCGGCGTTGTTGGGGTATACGAATAACCTGCGCAGCCGCCTCCTTCAACCATCACCACCGTTCTCGTCCGGTTGTTAATACTCACCGGTCCCCCACCACTGTCTTCTCCCGACTTTTTCCTCCGGTATTCTTTTGGTGATAGCGCCGAGATTTGATTCTTTGGCGGCGATGCCAAGCGTCACTCTTATTTTTCTTGGTGTAGTTAATAAAAAGGCCAGCGGACAGATCATACGAACTGTCATGTACGAGCAACAATGAACGGGCAGTGTCGTTGGTTAAAGGTCTGTTGTAGTAAAATTTCTATGCAGCAGCAGCAGAGCTTTATATTTGGTCTGTTTGGTTATCGAGGAATATTCTGGAATTCTTATGTAAAACGTTCCGCATCGAGTATTATTCCGCGACAGTGAAAGTAAGTTTGACAAGGGAGGAAGAGAAAGAGTGAGGGTATTCTTGAAACTTATTAAAACTCGAGAGAGAGAGAGAGCAAGAGACGGGGCGAGGTCTCGAAGTAACCACTTACAAACGAGTCTCCTCGATTTTCTTCTCCAAGTACAAAGTGGCTACTTCGTTATTTTTTCCCCTTCTCCGCTCTATTTTTTCCCTCCCTCTCTCTTTCTCCTTCGCTCCTCCTTTTTTTTTTCTTATTCGTAAATTAACTTCACGACGCGCCATTCCCTGCGGAAGTAACGTGGAAAAATGGGAATTGCGTTAGCCTGGACCAGAGTTACGGAGAGCACTAGTGTGCGGCTTTCGCGGAAGAGAGCGCGTGATCCCTCGCGAGCGCGCGTGTCTTTGACCGGAAAAAAAAGAAGCGAAAGAAGAAGAAGAAGAAGAAGGAGGTGGAGGAAGGTGACGCGAACAGCGAGGGGACCGGCTGGCTCGAGATAAAAAGAGAGAAGCGAACGAGGGGGTGACCGAGAGGGTGGCAAGAAAACTTACTCCACATCTCTCCGCCCCGGCGTAACTCGCCCAGGCGTATATGTCCCAGCTTCTTCTCTCCTCCAGCTTTGCTCTCATTTTTTTCTATATTTATTGCGCCCGATGCTTTGGACGCAATCGCGCGCGCCAGCCCTCCCTACTCCTACGTAAAGTTTGACTCTCTCGGTCACTGGGATGAAATTTTGAGATTTCAAAGGATCGAATAGTGCATAAGCTGTACTTGTTTGACAATTGCAATCTCCTGCGAGCTTTGCTTGAAAAAATTTCAATTCGAAAAAGCAAAGTTTCTATCAAACTTATCGAGAGATGTATATACAGTCGATGATTATTTTTGCGTTAACTCTTTCGCTTATGCGCAATATTGATCGCTCGCAGTGGCAATGATACCATTAATGTTTGTACTAATAATCTAGTGGAATAACCACTTTCTGACGTATGAAATTTGTTCAGTTCATTATTGCGTTAATTACAATTAATTACAATCAATTAGAGGGCGATTACAATCGACGCTAATTAATTACTTTTATAATCGACAGAACAACATGTTTTCGCCGATTACGGCCGATTCAAATTTGTCACGATATATGTAATTATACTCGAACAGATGTCGCGTATATGAAAAAGGACGGCCAACCCCTTGCAAATAATTTCTTTATTAATAACTAATGCACGTTATACCCCGATCAGAGAGTCTGAATTTCGACCCGATCTATCTAATTTACCACAAAACCCCAATTCAATCCGTATCACAGAGAGCCGCTTTCCCCTCTCTCTGTCCTTCTACCTCCTACTAATGAGAATTTCGGTCGGATCTCTTTCAAAGGATTAAGTCTTCCAAGACAATTTCGATCTAGCCGCTTTAAAGCCACTGAGCTTGGCCACGTCGACTTGGCACGTACTACTGCACACTCCTGCCTCCTCTCCAAAAGTACTGCTTCTGCTCTCCTCTCCGTTCCAGATAATCGGCTGCATTTTTCTCATTAAATTACGTTTTAGTCAACGGATAAAAAGAGAGAGTTAAGAGAGAGAGAGAGAGAAATCGGAAAGTGGAAATAAAAATCTCGGAACGTATTACATGATATTCCGTTTTGCGGAAAAGAAAACCAATACGCGATAGAAACGCATTTCTTTTTCTCTTCGCAACGCAATATTCATTCCAAAGTTTACACATATCCAAGCGACGATTTTTTGTTCTCTCTTCGCATCAGAGGAAAGAGAGAGCCTATATTCTCCGAGAGCAAATCTCGATGTCAGCATCGCGTATACTCCAAGCGCTGCAGCAGCAGTCTATACCCGTGCGAGAGTACCACACACAGGGCCACACACGTCTAGCCTTTATTGTGGTGTGTGGAGAGCGCGTTTATTCCAGCTTTCGCAAAAGTCCGCCTCCTCGTTCTCGGTCCGCAGCTAATGCATATTCACCCACGCCCATAGCAGCAGTACCAGCAGCAGCAGCAGCTCTCTCGCTCTCTCCTTCCCTCTAGCCGTCCTTGCACGCAAACACGGGGGCTATGCAGCAGCAGCACTCCCATAATTTCGCAAGCCGTTGACTCGCCCATCAGCTTTCCAGTCTGACGACCAGGCAGATGGGGGATACAGTGAGCGAGAGGGGGGGGGGAGCGAGAAATTGTGCCCGAGAGTCAATCTCTAAATAAATAACCTCGGACCAGCCTCCCGAGCCACCCCTCTTTACACCGAAATCGATCGGCAGAGGGCCTCTATACGTATATATACAAGCGCGCGGGAGAGAGAGAGAGAGAGAGCGCGCGTCGAGGAACTTATGGCACGAGTACGGACACGAGTCTGCCGCGCGTTGCGCAAGCTTCACTCCTCCGCTTCGCCGCCGCCCGACGAGCAATGCATTGCAACGCACGTGTGCGAAGTGTATGCTGGTCGAAGGGGAAGGAGAAGAGAGACTGGATGGCGAATAGCATGTGCGTAAGTCGCGGCGGCGCGTCATCGAGTTTTAATCGAAACTCGCGACTTACTTGGCCGGACGACTCGTGTGTGGGCCGAGAGCGCTGTATAATAGAGCCGACAGGTCTCGCGACTTCCGCAGAGTTCGTATATAAACATAGTTAATATACGTGCGCATGGCATATTGCGAGTATGGTGCGCGAGCGAGAATGCACTGGTTTATCCTCGATGAATGCCGGTGTAACGAGCGCCCTGTTCGTATGCGCGTGCGTCTGCCGGGTTCTTGGCGTGCGCTACGTGTTGTCGAGAAAGGACCATGCGTGTATATGTACATACGCGAGCTGAATGAATGCAGGCCGATTTATCTGGTACACAAGCAATGGCTCCGGCTAAACGTAATACTCGCCTTCTGCCAAATTGTTTATATATGCCTCGCTGGAAAATCCACGAACGTCAAAATTAAAGCCTATGCGCATTCTGCAGTCATGCCGCGAGACGATCTCTCTCTCTCGCGCGCGCGACATTAACACACCACCGAAGAAGGAGTAGCAGCAAGGCCGTGAATTTCCATTCGATACACCCTCCCCTTGCTTCTCGTCTGTCGCAGGCGAAAGCAATTACACGCCTCGTAATATACGAGGTTTAGGCGTGTAGCTCACGACGGGGATCCACAATTGTCTTCGGAGTTGGTGGCGCTCTATGCGCGACGTTAATCGCGTATGCATCTACTCCGTGATGAGGAAGCGCTCTTGAGTGTACAACACGCCCATAGTCACGAAAATGCGTATACGCCATCAATGTCAACACAGCCGTCTGTACTTTCTCGGAACTTTTTTTGTTCCCACACGAATTCAGCTATTTGCCTTTTTGTATGTTGTTTACACCAGGCGACATTGTGATTTTCTACTGGCTTACATTTTGGGGCATCCGTGCGCAAAGCCGACATTTGATAAACACACGTGCGAGAGAGTGGTTGACCGAATTATCGGCGTTATATTGATTGCGGTTTTTGGACATTTTTATTCAGTTCGTGTGCCCGGGGTAATTTGGACTTGGTGTGTTTACAGATTCGGTACGCCGTGCGCGTGTGCCATCAATGCACTTGGATGCTGTGCAGCAAGAAAACGGGTTAAATAAACGTTTAATCCAAGGCTTGTACTCAGCGTTTATCTCTATAAACTACCAGCTAACAATGTATGCTAATAATTGATGTGTACCAAGTTAACAAGCACACGCGCCCGAAGCGTATTAATTTTTGTCAAAATGTATGATCCATTTTACTCTGAGAGATATGCAAAATTTCAATTTCTTTCTTCAATACGAAAAGTAAGAAACGCTCGTGTTATTTATTAAGACGGGGGAAACGAGTTTATCCCTAACATTTATTTTATAATCTGCATTGCAGAATTGTTGCAACAGCGAGAGAGAAAAATAAACTCGGGGCTGATTTATCGAAGATCCCTGCAGTACTAAAAATGTATTTTTCATTTAGGTTTAAAATTTAATGCTCAAAGTTAGTCATGCTTAAATTGAAAAATATGGATGCGTATGCATTATTTATGTGAGAAAGTTCAAATTCGCTCCTTAATTATTTATCGTTTCTTTCAAATTTAGCGCTCGTGTAAAGGTTAAACGATAAAAATACCAAATGGAAATGGGCAACAATTCGTTTGTACGAAATATATATTTAACGCAATTTCTGCGTAAAACAAAGTTGCAACTATTTGCTAGTTTTACTTAAAAATAGCAACGACCGAAAAAAGAATGAAAAAAAAAGAAAAGATAAAAGAATCCAATTTCGGTGGCGCGAATTCCGAGTGCTCCAGTGGTCGCAGCGAAAATAATTATTTGGTATTAAAAAAAAAGTAACAATAAAGCATACTGACTTAAGTATGCCGATGCTAGCCGAGTAGTGGTTGGAGGGGGGAGGGAGGAAAGACGAAGAATAAGTGACGAAAATTAAAAAGCAAGCGCACAATGCGGCAAGATTGTGCGAAGATGTTTGGTCGGAGATAAGCTTCCGCTGCTACGAGAGAAAGAGAGAGAGATGAAACAAAGATTTAAAACGAGAAAGATGAAGCGTAAGGAGAAACAAAGACGACGAGAGGAGGGGGGGACTATGAAAGCGTGTGCGCCGGACGTTACGGGGTGAGAGGAGTGTGTGCCAGGGCATGAAGCGAGCGAGAAAAGCGATGATTTGTTTGGCCGGGTGCATATGCGCGCGCCCGCGCGAAATTAGGCCGGGGGGGAGTGAAACGCAGAGTAACGACGCTAGGGTGGAAACGGAGAGAGAAAATAAAGAGAGCTATACGACGACAATCGATGGTTCTCCATCGTCGTGTCGGCAAGCCCTCTGGGTAAGAGATGGAGGGAAGAGGTGTGTGTGTACGGTGGCTGGAGAGGAAGAGGAGGGTGGAACTCACGACGCCGAGATGTCTGAAGTAGCGCAACTCACCCTCCTCTCTCGCTCTCTTGCTTTACCCTTCATCGTAGTGTGTGGAAAGAGAAAATAGCGGAGCTCTACGACTATCGCGGGGATTTAGCCGGGAGCTTCGGACGAGTATGAAATCATAGAAAAAGCGCACTTTCCAGTTCGATGCGCGCATCTTTTCGATACACGTACTTCTCTAGACACCCACGCGTAGCGGAGCCGCAACGTGGATTAGTTCGATAAAAAGTCTGTTTTCAAAAGCTCCCGGCTGTATTTCAACGTCGGTCCTCCCTCCTCTCGTGGTTTTATTGGCTACGGCTGTGCGTAATATAGATATTGTTTCTATTAGAGCGCCGTAACGGATTATTATTTGTTGCGAGTACGTCTCTTCTTTCTACCTTATGGACTTGCAGGTAAACATTTTATCGTTGAAGCTTAAACTTACATGTACCGCTCGGATATGGTAATTACATATTCGAAGCTAGAAAATCAGATTTCCAAGAGATCAGACTTTTCGATTGAATTAATAAAGACATACGGGAGGAGGAAAGGTCTCTTTAGATCGAGAGAAGGATATCTCCCGGGGCTAAAGCCTCTTAGCGGCATATCCGGATGAGCGTTCGAGGGCCGACGCCCAGACAGACTTACGGGGGCGGTGGTGAATCGGCGCTAACGGCGCAACTGGCCTCTATTCAGGAAAATCTGGCGATTAGCCTGGGAGAAACACGGCCGCCGTTCAATTGCACGTCGAGCTTTAGCCAGAGACAGATAGAGAGAGAGAGAGTTGACGGATTGTCAATTCGACCGCTGCATGTACAATACGACGCTCCTCCCCCTCCAATCACGCTGCGGACCTCTCGCTTGTTACGAAACATCCAGATGACCACATGGTGCGCGCACGTTGGACGACGACGCACAATACGCACACGCAGTCCCCGATACTGCGTCCCCTGTTTCGATCATGCTCCACTGATATTTGCATTTCACGCGCCTCTGGAATTTTGAGCCTTATAAAGAATCGAACGAGTTTTGCGTACAAGCTCTCCTGCTGTCCCTTCAACAAATCCGAGATTAGTCTGTGCTACAGGCAGAAGCAGCTAGCCGTATCGTTTCGGCGAAGAAAGGCTTTCGGCTTTTTCCTTCGATAAAGGCTCTCTCTTTTTATCGCGAAAAACCTGCGCTGTTGTGCACATCTGTATACGGATGATTCGTTGCCTCACTTCCTCCTCCTCCCTCTGGATCTCTGTTGTTTTTTTTTTGTCACTCCCCAGCGTCGTGGTGTGCTCAATGCTATCGGGCACTTTTTGTATACGCGCGAGAATGGCGCTATTGTGCGTTATTTCGCAAAACGACACGCGGCATGTACACACTCCGATACGTACGATACTCTCCTCGTCCCTCGCGCCTCCTCATCTCTCTCTCTCTCTCAGCTAAAACTGAATAAAATTCAACAAAGGAATCGATCCTTTTTGAAAGTGGATTTTGCGTGTGTATTCAACCTGCGTACTAGAACGCGCGTCGACTTACACTTTGCGATATCCACGTGATCGAGTGGCAAGCATCGGTGTATATTTATTTTCCAGGCTCAAATTGTTGAAAGGGTTTGTATCGTTTGTTGGTAAAAATCTGATCGCGGACTGTTATTCTTGCACTGAGAGAAAAATATAGTTGAGGCAACTAAAAGCTGTACTGTTGAATGTCAGCAACCAAAAATACTGTTGGTTTGACAGTACAGCTGTTGACTCA
>JAPYYQ010001763.1:0-65814 GCA_030522585.1 Anagyrus pseudococci
GGATACTAAAATTTCGGATATTTTTAAAGTTGTTAAATATTTTTTCGGAATTCTTACCTTTTGGATTAATCGATTGTAGGATAAATTAACCCCACCCCTCGGGTCCACTTTACTCTGCCACCCCCTCACTTCGCCTCTCTTGGGACTCGTGTGCCGCGTTCAACCGAGCGTGTAGCGGACCGGCGGGGATTTCTCGTTTTCTCGGCCGGAGGAGCGGCTCCGTATACGTGGTCAGCTCGGCGGCCCTGGCGTTTGAATTCGGCACTCGCGGCTATCGCGCCGACTTTTTTCCTCGTTTACCTTTCGTGGAAAAATATTTAAATTACGATTGCAACGCTCCGGGAATGTAGAGTTGCCACCGGGGCAAGGGGGGGGGGGATGCCTTCGCGTTAATTCGTTTGTGAATTCGGAAGATACGAGAGAGTGCGAGTAACGCGAGTAGCGCGATTGCAAATGTCGTTAGCGGAATCCGAGGCAGGAAATAGCGAGGAAGTTGCGACAGAGCCGAAAAATCCGAGCGTCCGCCGTACACACTGGCCCGTCAAAAAATCCGTAGGAAGAGACGTGCCCGGTATATGGTCTCGCTGATAATTCATCCTCTGGAAAAGAGCGAGCGAGAGGAAGGAGGATGGGCGCGAGGACATAGAGAAAGAGAGGCGCTGGAGGTGCGAGAGCAGTGGAGGTTTGCCATGGGGACGAAGCGTCGCTCGGCAGGAGGCAATTAGAACGGCCGGCCGCCGAGAGTTGGGCGCACACGGCGCGTAACGAACGACCAATCCTGCCCCGGCTTTTGCCGGGCTCTCCTCTCTTTCTGCTTCCCGCCCGAGCACCCCCCGGAGCAAGCCCAGCGGCTCGTTTGGGTCAAACGAGCGGCCAGCCGCGCCACGCTCGCAAAATTTTGATTCCCCTCGACGCGGTCGCGGTTAACGACTCGGCGGCGGGGCCCCGCGTTTTACCGCTCGCTGCTCGCAATGGCTTTCGGATAGCTGGGCTAGCAGAGGGAGGGACAGACCCCCCCCCTTCTCTCCGCCACAGCTTTCTAGCCGCGAATACAGCCGAACGCTGCAGCACGTGTGGCTGGCTCGAAACTTCTGTCTTTATGGTTTTCCCAGCTTGCGGAAGAAGAGGTCTCCCACCCCCCGTCGTGGCTGGATAACGAGCGCAGCCTGACACCAGCACTGCACATCCCATACTGCTCGGATCGGCAAATTCGCCTGCGACGGATCATCTGACCTGTAACCCGGGGACGATCGGCACTAATTATTATCTCGACTTTTCCGTCATACTCGGCGTTTTCCACACGTGTTGCTCGCTGTCTAGCGACATTATTTTTTTCCTTCCTTTTTCTCGTCCTTTTAATTTTTACTGCCTTTGCCATTTTGGCGAACGAGCGATTCGCTGCGAATCAAAACTGTCTAGTGCGAATCGGAATAATTTAGCTGGCTAAGCGCACGAGCGAAATCTTTTTTTTTCATCGTATAGGCATGCGCGTCCCGCGCGCGTGAGCTGAATAAATTAAAACGCGCCGCGTAGACCGGATTCCTCTAAGGCGCGTGGGGCCGATATTTGGGTGCCCCCGCGCGCGCACCCGACAAAGCACCGTTCAAATCTAACAAGTTCAACGTCTAAATTGCCAGACAGTCAATGACCTCGACAAATTTTTTTTTTCTAGGACTCCAGACGGTAATCGAGCCTTGTTGCGTCATTTGATGCGAGGTATGACTGGGGATTAGAGTTTATAGAGCCGGCCACACGTGTATCATCAGTTCACGTACCTTTAGTCTCGTTAAAAATTTAATTGTTTTCATTTTTCTAGCCTTTTTTGGTTTGTTTTTTTAAGTTCGCAGCTGCACATTGTTCCGCGTTAAACATTATTTTTTTTGTACCATGGAATTTTATTGATTGCTTGAACAGCCGGGCAAAAAGTAGTACGTGCTTTGCTGTTGTGGTATTTGCAAAAGAAAAAAAAACATTTCCATGAAATAGTAGGAACAATTAATAGTTGTTAGGCGCAAAAGAGTAATCCAGCCATGAATATCCAATTAGAGTGTCGGGAAGCGGCTCTTTAAAAGGATATAAGCTTATGCAATACAACTTTCTTATCTGCGGCCTTCGAGGCGGACTTTGGCGAGGGCGCAACGCGAGAAAAGATAGCCGCTCTTTTTTTCTCTCTCTATCTCTTTCTCAGAGTCGCAGTAGCAGCCGAATGGAACGAGCGGAGGCGAAAAACCGAGGAGGGGAATGAGGAGTTCATAGCGGCAGCTGTTGTTGCCGGGGCGGCTCGGTCGTCCGATATAAATCTGCAGTTTGCATAAATCCGCGCGCGGCAGCTCTCTCTCTCTCTCTCTCTCTCTCTCTCTCGGCGCAGGGATGATCCGGGGGCCAACCACCTCGGCGACGAGCAGACCCACGCCCGTAAAGCGATTTCATTCCCCGGAACAAACGGCTTAATCTCGGCGACAGTCCGCAACCCCCCCTCCCCGCCCGTTCTTCTTCCCACCGTTACCAGATGTCCTCGATCGTTCCTTTTTCCCCTCTACGTAGCCCAACATCCACTCCCTATACTCTTTTATGCCGAAAATATGAAATTTACGAACGAGAAAAACAGTCCCCAGACATTTTTCGACGCTCGTACTCTCGTCGATTTCTTTTTTCTTTCGATCAGGCCATTCGTCTACTTTCACGGTATAGGCAGATGACTGAAGGGGGAAAAACTGATATAGATATTCCGGACTTCAGATGAGTATTTCAGTACTCGGCGGGGTTTTATTAAAAGCGACAAACGTTCAATTTTGCTGAAACGTAGATTCAATAGCACCTTTGTCCTTTAATTAAATGTGCGAAGCGTCATTTGATATTTCGAACAAAAAGAAAACTTAATTTGCCGGGTCTTTGAAATATTGAGCGTTCGATAATTGAATGGCTCCGTTGTATAAGAAAGAAGACGATTTTTTGCGTTTAATATTTTTCACTTCGATAATACGACAAGGGCAAAAAGAAAATCTCTTATTCATTTCAGTGTTTCCTCGAATTCTTCAACAAAAGTGGTTCAAAGATGATAGCATCCCTATTTTACGTTATATAGCAGCTCGAGGAAAAAGCGGAGCTTTCTCGCCTCCCTAGCAATAGCATTCACTTGTGAAAACCATCACTTTGATCCCCGACAAAAGCTTCACCTAATGTAATACTCTACACGGTATCGCTGTCAATTTACTCCGAACGCCTTTTTCTGACCCCCGTCTTCTCTTATATTCTTATAACTCATTGGATTTTTTCCCTTTTGTTTTTTTTTATTCCGTTTTAATCCTATATACATTTTTTTATCTTGCGTAGAATAAGAAAATGTTAAAAATTCAAACGTTATAAAAATGTACTTTAATGATAAGTAAAAATAAAACAGTGTCGTAATTGAAAAAGTAAAAACTAAATAACTTTTGTTTTTTGTTTTTAAATTAGCTCGTCAACGGCATGGATGGATCACGGTACCTCTGCGAGTCGGAGGTAATCGAAGGAGTGACGCTCACGACTGATAATGTCGAATACGCCTCTCCAGGGAGCCATATGAGCAAAAACGCCAATGGGAACATAATAACTTTAACCCTCAAAAACAATCACCTTATTGTGGAAACTGAAGAGCGAGCGGTAAGTTAAAACACATTGAATATTCTATTAAAATTATCATTCGGAGAAAGAGTATATGTTTAAATTACTAAATTTTATAAAAATCCAAAAACAAAAAGAGAATATAACTCTCGTATACGCGTTCAAACAAAGATTTTTCTCGTCTATATTTCCCAGCTATCAGGTTTGACTTTGCTTTAATAAATGTAGATTATGCAAGTGCAAATGTATAATTTATATTTCATGCTAATGTAAAGGTTGTTTTACAAATTAAACGCGAATTAAGGAATTATACATTCCGAGGGATTCTGAATAATTATGAAACCGGATACAAAGTAAAATTGTACTCGGCAAAAGCAAAGTAGGGCAAGAGGGGTTGGAAAAGGGGTACAAAGAGAGACTGGCGAGGATAGTCTTGTTAGCGCAATAATGCCATTTCTCCTGGCGATTGACAAGCCTAAGTACAACTCTAACTTTTTAGAAAAAGAGAGCCAAAGCAATCTTAGTGCTATCGATTGGAAGCTTCAAAATCAGATAGAGAGAGATAGAGAATCCATTATACGGGACAAAATGATGGGAAAGTCACGAGGCTTCGATTGAGCACATATAACCAGCCGATCGATAGCGACCTAATGTTTCTAACTAGATACGCCGCTGGAAATGGGCTTTGACGCAACTTAATTAAACAAACTTTGGCCCAACATTCGTTTAGTTTCGCCGGCGAAATTAATAGATTTCAATTCGAATAGCTGCTAATTTTAATTGTTCCATCCGACAACTGAAACGTAAACAATGTAGATTCGAATGTTAATACTAAACTTTGCCGGACTGTGTCCTTCTAAATAACGCAAGCATTGTTTAAAGTGGGAAACAAGCTAAAATATGACCTGTCCAGGCTGAAAAAAAAATAAAGAAAAATACAAGGAATTAGAATATCTCCTTTAACATCCGCTCCGGTATAATCTCTTTGCCGAAGCTTTGAGTGTCTCTGCGTTTGTAACTTTGGGGGAGAGCTTTCGAAGCAGCTGGCTTTAGGATGGGAAAAGATTTACGCAGGAGGGAGCCTGATTGAGGTAGCGGTGTGACTGAAGTCAAAATGACGAAGGCAAAAAAGGGATGAAAAAAGAAAAAGCAAGGAAGAAAAAAGAAAGAACTTGACTCAACTGGTCCCTCTAGTATAGAGCCTTTTGGAAGGAGACAAACACACTCGTAATTATCTACGCTTTAGTTCGCCAATGAGGTCAGAGGTCAGAGGGCAATTTGGCTTCCCATTTTCGTTGGCCTACATATGCTCCTTTCCTGGCTAAAAATCATACTTTTCGGCACAAAGCTCATCTCACAGGAAATCTATGAAAAGCTGTAAAGCGCGTTAGTTACCTCTTGTTTCCTTACTCGAAACTATACGTGCGCACAATAAAATTGCATACAAAGCAAGTTCAAAAGTACGGGCGGAAAAAAGAGCGTGGGCTGACACATCTTTTTCTAGCTTTTGCTTTCTTTTTTTTTGTTTGTTTGTTTGTTTGTTTCTCATGTTGTACTCAGCCATATTGGTGCTGGGATTGTTAAAAATGTAAAAAAAAGTAAAATTGAAAAATTTTTACTATTAAAAGTTGACCATCTAGAATCAAAACTATTTTCTTTTATTTATAAAATATATTTTTCATCATTCCAACCTCAAAATGGCATCTTCTTATCAGATTTTGAGGTTGAAATGATGAAAAATAGTATACTGGCCTGTTACGGGAGGTGTTTTTACACCTTACCCGATGTTCTCCTTTGCTTAGCTCGGGAGAATAACCTTCGGGTGAGGCGCAACACATTTACCGCACCAGGTCAGTAATATACTATTGCCCTTTAAAATCGATTATCTTCAAATATTTTATTATAGTCAAAAAATTGTTTTTATAATTATAAAGTTTGGCAAAAAAAATGAAGTTTTAATAAATGTAAATAATATTTGTCAAAGACATTAAAACCCTTTCTTGAGGAATAAGCTACTAAAAAATAAAACAATTTTAAGTTCAATGAACAAAAGAATTTTTAGAAGTTTTAGAGCAATATTTTCAGGCAGCAAAAACGTAATTAAACTTTGTAAAGTGAATACAATTTTACAAGTATATCGTTAAATTATGCACTTTAAACAAGATTTAGGTCAATGGAAAATACGAGAGCAGTTTTGGTGATAGTTACAAAGTCATCAGAGCATCTATTTGTAAGCTTCTTAAGAAGATCGTAAAACTTTTGATGAAGTCGACATTTTGAAGTTTCTTAGCTGCTTGGCCTCAACTTTTTAAAGAAGCAACCTCAGGCACTTAAAATATGCATAAGCATTGTAAAATTAAATTCCTTCAGTACTTTCATTTTGATTTTTATAACAATGTCAAAGAATCGAATTTTTTGATAAATATTTTTGAAACATTTTTGCTTTGTAAATGCTTACAATTGGTTATCATTGTAAGTATTTTGTTTTTGTGAAAGAATTCGAAAGGAATTTTTCGTTGGCTACAATTTTTGTCATCTATGAAAAATAAAAATATTTCTCTTAATACTTTTCTTGTTCATCGAAATAATAAATTTTTTATATCCGTTTTTCTTATTGCAATATCCGCCGAATACTAACAAATAAAAAGTTTTTACATTTCCACACTTTAGACGGAACTTATGACTTTGATAAATGAGAAATTGCTACAGTTATCTAGCAAAGATTCTTGATTAATATTTTTTTATTGAGTAAAAATAAATTTTAGTTTTATTTCTTTTCAATTTTGATAAAGACAATACTTTGGCAAAAAGTTTATTTGAACTCAAATGAAATATTCTATTTAGGTTATAATTTATATATGCTTTACAAATTACTTCAAGTGTAGAATTCGTGGTTTCTAGCTAGAAAAAAAAAGAAATGGATAAGACCTAACAAGAAAGAGTAGAACTGAATTCAATCTTCGAGATATTGAGTGGTAGAAGCAAGTAGTTGTAGTTTGTTCGAAGAAGCACTATACAACCTTTGTTGTATATTTGAAAAGAAAATAAAAAGCTTAAACTAAATAGACAGAGAGGTGCGGACTGCTTTAACTAAATCTTCCAATAAACTTATCTTTTCTCGTCAATGCGAAGATAAATATTAAATAGTGGCATTAAAACAAGTTTTGTAGAAATGAATTACATCTAAATAAGAAATAATGTAGTAAGAAAGTTACTGGAATTAATAACTGTCTGTCTCGAATATGATAAATTTTTAGTATTGACATAAATTAGAAGAGAGTCTTATGAAACTTTGTAGGAAACAAGCAGATTGTTGTTATGAAAAAGCTTGCCAAGCTAATTTAAATGAAGACAATAAAACCCTTCTATTTGGACAGTACATATTTCAGTATTACATTTTTAATTTAATACAAGGAGCAAACAAAATTTACAAAATACTAATATTTGAAACAAGCGCTACTACAAAAAATGTTGCTATCAATTAAATTATTTGTAATAAAAAGGTTTATCTAATCAACCGACATTTATATTGTATAACTTTTTTTCTTTCTTTGTACAAGCTACGATTAATTACTTAATTTTCTTTTTAAAATTATCCACAGCGGTAGGCTCGAGTAATCAGACCGAATAATAGATTAAGTGAAAGGTAGATTAATGTCCTGTTTACAAACTCGGCTGAAAAAAGCATGTCAGCTTTAAAAGAAAATATAGAAAGGGAACAAATGAAAGAGATAGAGATAAAGAAATAATGGATAGTAAAAGATGTACTATTTTTGTAAAAGTTTTTCTGGATTTTTTAAAATTTGGATTATTTTTCAACACGACTTACTATTGCATAGCTTGATTTACAATTTTTCATCAATAAAGTTGTAATTACAGAAAATTCTCAAACGTAAAAATTGCTTTATTTACAGGATCCCTTAGAGGACTCTAGAAACAGAAAATATCAGGACACTGGCTGTTCAGTTATCGTCGAGGCGCCTCCAAATTATCTTGGAAACGATAGCAACATTAATAAAGGGTCGTCCGATGATGTAGCCGGTCGAGTCACTGACCAGCAAGCTCTAGTTCATCGCGAAGAAATAGCCGAAGATCGTTCTTGCGGTAAATACGTTCTTTAATACAGCTTCTCCCTTAAAGCTTTTTATCGTAGATAAAAATATTTTTACTTTAACGTAACTTTTATGTAATGCTTTTTATCGTTATGAGAAGAAATATTAAGTTGAGACTTGGATATAAAATGTCAATTAATTTATTGATTTCAGAATTCACGAATTATAAACTGTTTGGAAGTACGAACACAGGGCTATCCCAGTCGGATCTCTCAATTTACAGTCAAGGATCTGTCAATCCCAGCTATAGATATGGAAATCAATTAGAATATGAGGCTGACCACTTTGGCTACCTGACGCAGGAAATTGACTGCAAGACGTCAGGGAATTCCTTACGTAAGCTTGACGCTGGTTCAAACTCCAAATGGGTCGAATTTGACAAGTCGCCTGACACTGAGAAGACGCTTCTTGATGACTCGAAATCGCCGAGTTTCGAAAAAGACGTCACCGACAATGTAATTTTTTACTACCCTCACTTTTTTTTAAGTCAGCCGTCAAAAATAGAAATTATTCAAATGTTTTTTAATACTCTTTTGTTAATTATCAGCTCTCCACATCAGTAGAACAACTCAAAAGCAAAGAATCTTTGGAAAATTCAGGATCGTCTTTGGAGCAGCAAGACTCAACTGATATGAGCAACTCCGAAGAGACGACAGTACGGTCAAATCCAAATTTACGAATGAATGGCACGACACCAAATAAATTACAGGTGATGGAGCAAAAAGTGCTCAACATCGACCTCATGATTAAGACAAATGAGGTAAATTCGTCGACAACGATGAAACCTGTAATCACCGGTGCTATTCTCAAAGACGAGACGAACTTTCAGGAAGATGCGTTTCAGGAGCAGCAACGTAAACTTGGCAACGGCACGCTAACTCCCGAACATCAAAAACCAGATAATCACGAAGACAAAAATAATCTTGTAAGAATCATTTTGTAAGGTACATTTTGTGTTTACTAAATATTAAAATTTATGAATTTTTTAAATTTTTAGATAGAGCCAAAGAATAAAGAACAAAATAGTATGCTGACAAGGCCAGAGAGCAGTGCTTTCGTGCCGAGTCATAAGAGGACGGGAAGTATACCGCCAAGACTTATTGAAGAAAGTCTTGAAATCGAATGTAAGAAGGCTTTGGACATATACAGTCAAATTAAAACAAGTACGAAAAGTATATTACCAGGACTAAGCCCAAAATTTGAGCTATTGCAAAACGAAATCAGTCCCGTTGACGAAAAAGAGAGTTAATCCGTCCTTAGTAACTAAAGTTTTGTTACAATAATATTTTTCAATTGTTATCTCTTCACAATAAAGATGATTTCTTTTGAATTTTTTTTTCAACTCGATGAATCACGTAATAATATTTGTAGACTGGTATTTCAGAATTTGTATATTTAACGTCTCAAAATAAGACTTACTTATAATCAATTATTCAAATATAAATTATTTTATTATAGTTTACAAATTTTTTCAAAGCTATATATGATTCTCTAATCAAAAGTCAATCAACATTTTGTACAGCTATACACGAAATTAAATTGTTTTCAGTAAATTTTGAAGCTATTTTACGATTATACACGAAAGTAAAAGATGCATAAACAATATAAAATTTTTACTACTTATACATTAAAATATTGCAATGATATTTGCATATATACATTGAATTGAGCATGCGTTATTAAAAAAAATTATTCGTACATTAAATAAAAAGTTAAAACTTTGAGTAACATTAAATCCGATTTTAGTTAGCAGTTGACAATAACCCAATTTTAATTGTAAGATAATGTTTATAGTAAATTTATGTGTATATAAAAAAACTGCATTAAAGTTAATCGAATACTATCGACTTTATTTAATTTAAATTCATAGTACAGCGAAACCAGCAGTATAAATGTACAACACAAGTTGACTAATAGTAGGAAAAATTTAACCTCAAATTTCGCAAACTAGTGCACGTATTGATATATGAATTATAAAGCACATTAGAGCTAGGTCGGAGATCGAAAGTGGTTGTACGAGTAAGCAGCTATCTAGCTGGGAATTGGATGAAGAGGCTCAGTATTTTGCAGGCTACGTGCACTCACACGCCGAGCTTTTGCCATTTTGGCCGTAGCGTCACTCCGCGGAAAGTTATAATGGAAGTGCTACCGCTTGGAAAGCCAGCGAACGAGAGCCAGCGAGAATAGGAAAGAGGGAGATGCAGATAGCTCGGACAGGAAATGGATGCTAGTTGTTTCAATATAGGCAAAGTAGGCGAATCTGGATGCGCAGAAGCTCAATTTGGGAAAGGTCAGAATGCTGAGTTTTGGCAGTCAAACTTAGTTTGACACACTCTATATATGCATGTAAGCAGTTGGACAGATACGTGACCGTTGCACTTCCAACCTTAATTACAAATTCAGAGTAATGTGTCGAACAAATGTCGTGGAATTACCTGTGATCGATATCGCGTTTTATATTTTAAATTATTTTTAAAGTTTATTTATATTCGCTCTTTATTTAAATATTATTATATCGTTTTAAATATTTTCGCACTCTTGTTATAATTTTCGTATAAATACGCGCAAATATAAAAGCACACAAATTTAATATTTCAAGCGATTACTTCTTCAACAAATAACAATGTAAAATTAATAAAGCTTTATCTATAATCAAAAAAAAAAAAAAAATTTGAATGGATAAAATATATATTTTACACATAAAATAATTTACTTGTACCCACAGTATTTTAGATACAATTTTGTAAAATATTCATGTTTTGAAATAGATTAATTTCACGTGAATCTGCTGAAATACCAGTTTTTATTATAATAAAATCTATTTACTTTTAATTCATAATATTAGAGAAAAAAAGATCAAAACCGATATGTATAATTAATAAATTTAGGACTTAAATCAAATAACAAAAGTTGTAAAACTTACTGTAAATACGTGCAAATATTTGCTTATGTAAGTTTCTTATCGAATGCTTATGTCTGCATTTTTTCTAATAAATGTATTCAGAATATATCTACGAATAAAAAAAAGAATTTATGTAAAGAGAAGTGCAAGGAAAAAAATTTGCGAACTCGCAATTAAGAAATCGTTCATAATATTTATACGTTACAAAACTAAATTTGTAGTGATATGGTGTAATGTAGAACAAACAAATTTTATAAAAGTTCATAGTATCCATGTTGGATGTGGCAGTAAATACACCAATTTGTGAAAAACAGTTTTGTATGAAATATTGAAAATTACAGACATACGGGACATAAATTTGTGGCACCGTTGTCACTTGTCAACATTGAATTGAAATATTTATTTCGTTTGTTTTTTCATATTTTATATGTTTGTAAGGAACTGAATGTAATTTTAAATATAGAGTCGCATTAGAAATATTTTTTTTGTAATTGTAAGTTAAAATACTTGCATTTTGTACGGATTAATAGATTTATAACATTGTAAAATAGTATATTATTCAAAATGGATGTTGATATTGAACAGTTTCAAATAAACGTATTTTATTGTATTTTTTAAAATTTAGATATCCATAAGTTGATACAAATTTTATTTTAGATATTCGCAATTATTTTGTCTGTGCCACCTTAAGGCACATTTCTTTAAATGAATATATCTTTGTGGTCTTTGATACGTGATAGTTCCTTCAATTAAATAATACAATTTCAACAAATAAACTCATAATAGTGGCTTAAAAATTTATGAGTAATATTTGTAATCGAATTTTTATGCATATATATGATATGAATAATGTGTTACCGATTTTTCAAATTTTATATGCTTTTGTTGAGTGTTACTCTAAGGTTAACATAACTGTTGTTACTCCGATGTTATACGATACTAGCTTACTATTAGCGACATTTTATGATAATAGATTTATCTTAAATTATACATTGCGAGAGTAATAAAATTGTTTGTGAATGCATACCCGAAATTCCTTAGAAAATAATTAGAAACGGTACATACAAGTAGTTGCTTAAAAAACAATATGTGAATAATCTTTTTTTACAAAATTGCTCATTTATTAAAAAAAATTATGTTATACTAAAAACTGTGTAAATATAACTTTCCGTGATACAAATTTATCAGTTTTCTAAATCTATTATAGATGCAAGATGCAACGAATAATATAATATTGGTTTTCTTCTTTACCGTCGTTAATATTATTAAATTGAAAAAAATTGAGCTTTAAGCAACATCAACAGTAGCAATTATATGTATTTCCTGCTCTGTTAGATTTTATAATGCAAAATCTCTAAATATTCCATGTACCCTATATACTTATTATCTTATTCCAACTACCTCAAATTATAGATTGAGTAATTAAAATACAGAAAAGAAATCAGCTTTAGCACGTAAGTTCTTTCAATACCGATCGAGAATTTGTAATGAAATGGATTATAATTTAATCTACCTAAAAGTTATTTTTTTATTTAACTAATAGTTTTAGAAGTCGTCTTAAGTTGTATTAGATGTGTTACGTGTTATTTCAAGATCAGAGTCTGCGTAGATTAATCTATAGTTACATATGCTACGAGAGCAGAATTTTTTTAATAGTGCAAGGATCGGATGCGCGGTTATGTATCCTAATTAATTATTCTCTCTATTGAAATCTATTCTAATCCTGGTCGTCTCAAACAATAAGAAGTCAGAAACCACATATTTTAGAATGTGTAGCCTTTTAAAATTAAAAAAAAAACGTAACTTGTCATGTAAAAATATACTATCAACTATAAATATCCAATACTACTATTGGAAATGTATTAGAAATTGAATATAATGATAAATACAAGAATTTTGTAAAACGTAGAAAATATCCTACCTCTACTTGAAATTTATTTATCAAATTCTTATTATACTCATAAATACATTTTTATTTAAATCTTATAACGAATTTAAAGACATTATTATAAAAAAAACAAATTTTTGTATCGAATATAAAATAAAAAAATGTTATGTCGTTATACTTATTAAGTTTTATGTTAAGATTTCTTAGTTATTTATTACATGTAAAATATTCAATAAATTGTAATTTGGAACAAACAGAATATATAAATGTTATAAAACTATTACAAAATATTTTTCATTTGTTATTTTCTTTTTAAGTAGAAAATGAATTATTATGGTTTTATTTTATCTAATGCAAGGTTTGTAATTTATTCCAAATATTTTTTTTTTGTATTTCAAAAATATTTTAATTTTTCAGAATTCTAAATTTTAAAATTAAACACGTTAAATAACAAATCTTTGTATTAATTAAATATTAATTCCTAACTTAATTTTTCGTGTTTTGCAAACAGTAATGAATCATAGTTCATTGTTTATTTACAATAAGCAGCTTATTTAATCCTGAATATTTAGAATTTTGTTAAAATACAGTACATTATCAGTCCATTAATTTTAATTACCATCAAATGATAATGTATCACATGCCGACATTTCTTATCACGGGTCACTTTGATATGAAACGGAATTACCCCCAATAGATGAACAAATTTCATTCGTGGCTCCATCTACTAGAGGGTGCAGAAATCTACAGGGTGGTTAAAAAGATGCGCGACCTCTTTGTACCGTTGCGATGCCTGGTGAGCATTTTTAAAAGCTTTCTCAAAACTCGCTGAATTATACATGCGTGTTTTTAATTCGGTAATCAATAGTAAAAAGCAACTCGCGCGCCCTTCCACTGGCGTCGCATACACTGATTCTGCAAGTATTTATCGGTGTTTCATTCGAACAGGGCGGGGCCACGAAAAATGCAATTCCTTATAATTATGCTTCTTACAATTAAATCATTATTGTAATTATACTAATTATATATGTACGAATTTCTAAACAATGCCTTCACTTGTAAATATTGTTGATTCAATTTGTTTTCCATGAAAGGTCATTTTTATTTAAATTTATTGATTATATTCTGTATTCGATACATATTAAACTATTTAGTATTAATTTACCTTGTCGAAATTTATACAAAATTTTAATTAGCAATTAATTTTTAAAGAGATGACTATCACTTTTGAGATGTAAGATTATAAATTTAATATCATACATACACGTAAAAAATTATGGTGGTTAATATTGTATTTTTCCAAGATCTCTTTATTTCTAAAACTAAAATTATATGTAAATTTAAAAAAAAATTAATATAAAATTAATTCTAGTCCTAAAGTCAAACCTTTGATAAAGTTAATAGATATTTAAACAAATTTAGTTAATATTCAAGACTAAATTTATAATTGTAATTATAAACTTCCTTGAGTTGTATTGGAATGTAACTCAAGTCTATCATCAGCATAAATAAATATCAGCGTATATAAATATCGGACAACACGTTTTTAATTTTGTAAATTTAAATTGACCTGAATATAAGATAAGATGTAACATTTTTAGAGTTAAATATCGTTTGAATAAGATCTGCAAATATGTCGATGGTGTTTATGGTTGTGCATTGTTAAAAAACAAGTATGTATCATCATAATGAGTTGGTTAATTTTTTGCGTAAAAAACAGAACAAAATATAACAGAAATGTATTAATATATTTGTAAAAACGTAAAGAAAAGACTTTCTCTTTTTCTCCCTCTCTCCTGTACCCCTATAAAGTCATCAGAGTTAAAAGTGCAACGACATATCCTCCGTATCAGTGCGCCTCTAATTAAGAGAAGAATCTAGGGACTCCAGGGTGCCGCTATACCTCTATTCTTTTCGTCGCTCTCCCCGTCTCCCTTGCTACCCCACCACCCCCTGTTAAGCCCCCGTCCCGGTATTTTCCCGACCATTGCGCGAACGGGAGCGTTAGCTTTTTCTCGCCACCCTCTCCGTCGCGTCAGAGCTCCCAGAACGCGTGTCATTTGCTTGCTCGCGCTAGCATGTGCCTCCAATTATTTTTAACAATGAAATTGAAGTAACAAACTTGCCGATTAGCGCGAGTATGACGCGCGCTCGTCTGGCGCGCCACCGAAACGTACGTTTGCGCTTGCAAAAACAACCGCCTTACCCTCGTGCTACGTCCGTCTCTTTATACTATCTCTCTCGCTCTCTTTTTCTCCCGCTTCCTCAAGCTCTCTCTCTCTCTCTCTCTCTCTCTCTCTCTTTTTTCTCAGGCTCGACATCGCGGTTTTGTCTTTTTCTAGACCCTGGAAGAGAGGGTTCGCGGCAGTAGCAGCAAGTAGACGTAGAAAAAGGACAGGACGCGGGAGATGTGCGGATCAGGGGATGGGAGAACGAGGAAGAACTGGAGGGCGAGGGCGACGTCGAGCTCGAACGAAAGCACGCGCGCGCGGGATGAGGCAGTTGGGCGTCGTTGCCTACGTACAGATACAGCATTATGAAAACACGAATGTACTTTTAAATCAATATCATAGCTTTGTAGATGCGGAGGAAGTGGGGAAGAGAGAGAGAGAGAGAGAGAGAGAGAGAGAGAGAGAGAGAGAGAGAGAGAGAGAGAGACAGCTCGAGAAGGGCGGGATAGTAGCTCTGCGGAGGCAATGGAGAGGGAGGAAGTGAGAGAGACGGACGAAAAACTCACTGAATTCTAACAAAGTAGAGTGGAGAGAGTGAAAGAGAGCGAGAGGGGAGAGTGGAAAGAGAGAGAAGGAGAGAGGAGAAGAAAAGTTAAAACTCGGGGGATAAAGGGAGGGAGGCCGGACGGCCGGGGAAGAGGGAGATAGGGCGGCAGCCGGACTGAGCGGCAAAGGGGTACATTGGTTAAATTCTGTAACATTAACCGATACCGAATGTTCGCATAAAAGTTTTTATTGTTGGCGCCACATTTCGACGGTTAAAGCGCTATCGGCGTGCACTTTAACCGAACCGACTCGCCTCTGTCATGCTCAACCTTTACGAGCGGATCTTCATGAGAATATTGCCTTTATCGCGTCAACGTCGAAAACACCGGCTGCCATTACAAAGCATCCAAGTTTACTTTTTGTCCAGTGCAAAGAAAAAATCGCGATTTCCTACTGTCTCTCTTCCACGACATTCATCACTGAACTTTTGTCATTATTATTTAGACGTCTCTATGATTGATGTTATGGGCTCTTCGAGCATTACGCATTTACAAAAACGTAAAAAAGACAGAGTAAAAATTAAAATATACAAAAAATAAAAATAATTTTTTCCTCTTCAGTTGTACAATGGTTCTTATTGAATGAGGTTATTCGTTTACCGTAATACGAATTTTCAAATTGCGATGATTACACGTCAGTACAGAATCATATTTGGCATAGATAATCTTAATCTGCTTATTTTACATTTTATTTGAAGTTTAATTAATCAAGTTAATCACAGTAAATATCAAGAGATGGGCTTGATTAGTAATATTAAAAGCAGAAAGTTATTATTACTAAACTTTACTTGCGTTATTACGTAATGTTGATAATTTTAACCACATTTCAAAATACCAATACTTTTGTTTTTTATCATACTCTGTAGTCTTTTGCTCAAACAATAATTCAGGTATGGAACTTTTTCAATTTTTATAATAAATGTTTAATGTGTAAAAAAGTCGAATTTAATATAAGCTTTTGGCAGAACAATTGTTTGTTTTAAAAAAATGGCCAATTCATATAAAGTAGTTTATTTAATGATTTGCATAAAATTTGTATAACATTCATTTTGAAAATAAACATGTCAAAAATCTATCCTTGTACAAAACGCTGATACGAGTGAATTTTGGATGGATCTAGAATTAAATCACGTCTATGTTAAATTAGCTTTGTACAAGACATCTGAATTCAAAATTGAGGTCGCGAGCACCACTGATTTAATGGCCCAGTTTCTCGAGATTTTCTTTGTCGTCAATTCTGTTCTTGTAGTATGAATTTTATGATAAAGATCGATTGTCGTCACGCAAAGATATATATATAGAATTTGCAATTAGATAAGAAAAAAGTAAGATTAGACTAATAGGTGATAAAATGCCAAATTATTAACAACCTCTTTGTTTCTAAGGTGAAAAAATAAATTATTACACATTTTTTATAATAAAATATTCATACATAGTGTAATACCAAAGAAATATACTTTTACTTAGAATAATCACTATACTCGTAAAAAGTGACACGCAGGTTGCCGAAAAATATTATCAATATTCATTCCCTGTGTGTTTTCCGATTATTTTTTTCCAATTCATACGATCTAGTTTCGTCCGAGTCTTTTTATTCTTGTATCGGATTCTGTTATTTTTTCAATTCGCTTCGATATTCACACGCTATTCTCAACGTCGAAATCGCTTCGTTTATTTAAGTGTTACATTTTTTTTGCACCAATTTTGACTACCACGGTCTATTTCGCTGTATAATATTAAAAAAAACTATTTTTTTGCCGCACCATAGTGTTGGCGTCTACTTGATGCCGACACTTATGCGAGTCCACGTACGTGTGCGTGTGTCTGTATGTGTGGACACATGTATGTAGGTGAGCGCTCGATAGCTAGCAAGCCACCTGTATGCTTTGCTCGTGAATTCAACGCTCTTACCTGTTACTCGCTCGGACGCGCCCGCGCAATCGACAGAGAAGCCTTTTGCTTCTACATTTTTAATTTTAATGATCTTTACTATGAATCTTTGATACCTTGGGTTTCGCACTATTTTACCTTTTTCTATTTTAAATAGCCAAGCATGAAAGTTTTATATTAGCTCAAAAATTATAAAATTTAATTAGCATCTTTATGAAATTTTGGAAGCCTAGAAAAGACGTATTTTTTTTATTTGCGAAGAAAACTTTTTTCAATTTTAATGTATTCTGATTTTAATCTGATTGAATACAGCGTGGATGTAGGTGATATAATAAAGTAGATTGTTGAATTCTCACAATAGCATATTGTTGAATATTTTAGTTTCAATAAAAGTTCATTAAAGCTTACCATTGAATTCCAGTGTATTGATATCCTAATCATTAACGTCTCGGTCGTTATTGCCTTACATACGGATAAGTAAGAAACCACAAAAGATCTGAAAAATTCATGTCGTTACTCAAATACCGTTGTACATGCAAAATAGTTGAATAAAAAAAAAGAGTTGTTTTTTTTAAATATTCATATCGTAATTAAGTATCGATAAAATATAATTAAACTTCGGGTTCCAGGCTCAAATGTAATTGATCTTTTTTGTGGAATCATTGGTAAAGCGAGTAGGAAAGAGTCCGGCTGGCAGGTAGATGCGTGGAGTCGCGAATTCTCTGGCTAGGGCGCTTGAATTTGCCGAGGCCGGTGCGGCGGCGTGGCGCCCATGGGTGACGGAGAGCCGGCGGAAGCGGCACGTGGTGCCACTATTGATTTTAATTTTAGTGAAAGGGGTGGAAAAATTAGAAGGGTGGCTCCGCTACGGCTAGGCAGCCAGGCCAGCAACGGGCGTATAGGCATGATGGGGCTGCGCGCGCTCGTGAGCTCTCTCTCTCTCTCTCTCTCTCCGAGGGGTAGGTGAGACGGGCCCGGCCGAGATAAAAAGCGAGTCGCGCGCGCGCGCCCGGCGATTCTGCCTGCCGAGGAATTCAGCCGCGCCGCCCAACAATTTCCCTTTCATTCGCCAAGTTGGCCCAATATTTTTTCCCCGAATTCGTTTCCGCCTCTCTTTTTTTCCTCTCTACCGCTATTAATTTTGCCCATAAAACTTTTTTATTTATTTTATTTGCGCGTTTGTTGATTCTCGCATTGGCGAGAGAGAGGATCAATCTGTTGTAGAATTTACAATAGTTTTCGTGCTCGTGGTACGTTACACCACCTCCGTCATAAAATAAGGCTTAATGGATGATCGTTTAATGTCTATTAATTGCTATACAAAAAGGGCTAATCTAGTTTAACGAAGTACTGACAACAACAAATCACTTGCATTCGAATTAGTAGACAATGTTGGAAGAGGTGCGAAAAAACGTCGAGGGAGAAAAATTTGAGTAGGAAAATGCTGGAAAAAGTAGAAGGAAATCGAAAAAAAAAGCCTAATTCGAGGCTCGCAAACACGGGAAAAGATAGCTCGAGGAGCGCTTGCGTCTGCGAGTAACAAGTAGAGAAAGAAAGAGAGAGAGAGAGAGAAAGCGGGCGAGCGAGGGTGGAATTGTAGTACAGAGTCAGCGCGTGTCTACGCTCGTTCGCGCAGAGAGATACACGTGCGGGGGGAGGGGGGGGGGCAAGAGGGTGTTGGGTGGGTGAGCGGAGGAAGAGACGGTGTAGTGGTAGGTATAGGGTGGTTGGCGGGTGGCGGCGGCAGTGTAAAGCGCGGCGGCGGCGAGGACGAGGATGATGCGCTCGACCGCCGGCGCTATTCCCGCTGCTGGTGGTGGGAAGTAACCAGTGGTGACGAGTAGGGGCCGGATAATGCGGGGATGAGTGAGTTAGCACGGCGGGGAAAAAAGAGGGAAACGCGGCCCGAGAGCGGCGGTGGGGATGAAATAGGCACGGGACGCGCGAGCGGATGAAAAAAGAGGGACGGAGAACGAGAGCCGTGCCGGGCGCGCCACCCTCCTCCTCCTCCTCCACCTCCCTCTCTGCCGGCGCTCTCTTTCTCTTTCCTACCCTATCCGCGGGTATACAGGGCGAGAGGGGGAGGCCTGCGAGCGCGCAAACGCGTGCGTTAAAAATGCGCGGGAGTAGCAGCGGCAGCAAGCAGCTCTCGCCCTCGGTCCTCCTTGCTATTTGTGATCCCAAACCCGCGCCCTGATTATAATTCGCTTTGTACGTCCCCGCTAGCCATGGCCTCAGAGCCGGAGATGGAAAATGTTGCCGCGCACTTGGGAGAGCGTTGCAAAATCTGCTTTTCGCTCCGTCTACCGTCAGACAATAATGCTTTTAAAAACTACTTATCAATGCATCATTCTCGGTTTATATATTACATTAAGCGAAAGACCTTAAAAGACTTTTTACAATAATTAATTTGGCGATGTTTAAATGAAAATTGATTTAAACTTTATCCAGGCTATAATAATTGCTACGAAAGTTAATTTGATTTAATAATTTCTTATACGTCTATTAGCTTGATTAAAAGTGGTACACTTTATACGCCGTGTAGCATTTTGTTATCTAAATGCTACAATTAGATTTAAGATTATAATAATATATTAATCAAATAATTCATTACGAAATCTCGAGTCGTTAGTCGTTTGACTGTTTAATAATTAAATCGCACACTCGTCTTCTTATCTGCAACTTTTAAACGTTAATAAAAGCGCAGGGTTCGAAAGTTATATTCGGCGAGAACGGCGGAATAGGCGGTGGGGGAGAAAAAAAGTGAAAAGAAAAATAGAGTGAAAAAATAAAGCGAGTCCTGATCGCTGGTAATATCGTTGCAAATATAATAACAGCAGCGCGGTCCGCGAGTCAGGTAGTAACAAGCGAAAATCGTGCGAGGCGACGCGCTGTTGGGGGTGGAGAAGGGGGAGACGGGCGCTCGGTGTGTGGCCTGAGAGAGAGAGAGCCGGGGGTGGCTCAAGCGAGGTGTGGATAAAAATGCGGCTGAAAAATTGAGCGGCCCCGAAAACGCGCGAGCGCGGGTCCAGAGAGATATGTGCGCGGGGGGAGTCGGCGGCGGGAGGAGGAGGAGGGAAAAGGCGGTAGCAAGCGGCCGGGAGCGCGGAGCACATAACGCTCGATTTGCGCGCCGATGATCGAGTTCTCATTGGCCGGGCCGGAAAAAATCCCATCGAATCAGCGGCGAGCCTCATCTCGCAATTAAAGCGCGGAATGGTCGCGCGAGCGAATGGCCAAGGGGGTGAGAGACAGAGAGAACCGGCGCGCCCGCGCGCCCGCGCGCGCGCCTCTTTTTCCGCGTGTGGGTGAGAGCGGCCGCGCGCGCTCGAGAGGGAAAGAGAGGCCGCCGCCGGTAGTGACGGCCAGCAGCGGCCAAAAGGGCGCAATAAATGTACGCAGTGCGCAGAATTAGTTGATTAAAATATAAAAGAAGCCCGAGTGGGGATGAGCCGGGCGGATAGGCTAGCGGGGCTCGGGGGGCCAACGAGGGGGGGGGGAGGGAAGGGAAGGCCGGGTGGTGCTAGGCGCTAGAAGAGGAGAGCAGCGCCACCGCTGGCGCCTCCTTTTTCGCGGCCGCTCCCTCCCGCCCTCGACCCCCCCTGGACCCGGCAGCGGGCGCGAGCGAGACGGCAGAGATTAGGGCGGGAGTTTTAGCGACGGTAAAAAGAGAAGCGGATAGGCGAGGGCGGGGGCGCCCGCCGGATCGGCTCTGGCGAAGGCGGAAGAGCGAGCCGCCGGAGGCGAGGAGGGAGGGACGGGCCGAGGAGGAGGAGGCCGCCGAGGCCGGGAATGTAGCGGCCCGGGAAAAGAAATAATCTGCGAGCTGTATTGACGTTTCTAGTCTAACTCTGATTGAATTATGCATGAAGCAGACCGGCGCTCCCGAACTTCGCGATATCTCCACTACAGTTATTTCGCACGCGAGAGAGAAAGAGATAGAGCTGCTACGGCAAATGAATCCTACGGCTTCGATATAAGATTGCGGAATTTTCAGTGCGTCGGCTACTACGCCCCCCTCGGCGAGCATCCCACCCTGTACCATCCCGACCTCCACCGAGCCAGCTCTTCCCGTTGTTTAGATAATGCTGACCATGCTGGGCCATTTCGCGCGACGTTTTTCATGGAAATCCGAAACGTTAACATTAGCTTCAAAGTCGAATTGCTGTTTGCAAGCTACACGTGAGTGGCATACATATACTCGTCCTTGTTATTCCGTTCGCTCAGTAGAGTATCTAAATATGGATCTTCCTTGCGTAAGCTACGCTCTTATCATGCCAGGAAGCGCAATTTTCTAAATGAAGAAGCATCATTTATTTTTAGAAAATTTGCGGACGAGCTTGTATATGTGGCACAGCGCGGAGCTCTCGGCTCTCTCTCTCTCTCTCTCTCTCTCGGTAAGGGATGTATATTACTGGAACAAGATCTTAGGTTTAAGGGTCACGAGAAAGCAACTGGTTGAGCATTGCTCCCCATAAACAAGGGGGGGCTTGCCCTATCGATGGGTGAGAAAACAAGGCCTTTACAGGGACGATAATGATTCTACTTGCTCACTCGACGGAGCAATTTTTTCTTTCTTTTTTGTTCACGGCGTATTATCGGCAAACACAGCTTGCGTGAACTCGCGCACTAACCTTTCCTCATCGCTAATTTCTATCATTTATTTGCGAATAACGTACACACTTTCTTCAACATTACGATTATTATGCTTGGCTTTTGATTGATCGATCTTGCCCTAGACATCTACATCGAGTTTGGCCAAAGAAAAACAATTTTTTGCCGGCTATGGCGGATATAATTAAGAGAAATTTTAAAAGACCATCCGACTTGCTCGAATAGTTTGCGAAAAACAAGTATTTTTCTTGCCGAGCCCGGCTCGCTCGAAGCAGGCAAACGGGGAAGGAGGGATTCGGGATGAGGGAGAAAAGTCTTAAGAGAATTTTAGTTCCATAAATAAATTTTTGGGGCTACAATGCTCGGGGAAAAACTGTCGCGAATCTTGGCCCTTCGATCTATCCCCGTGTGCTATTGGATTCCAGAAGTAGTAGCGGCGCGGTGGCGGAGGCGGCAGAAGCAGGGCCGGATGGGTTCTTTGGAGTTTTATCGAAAAAGTTGCGGAAGCCTCGAATATCTCCGCAGATGAGATCGATACCCGCTTCTTAGACTTTCATCTTTCAGTCCATTTGGTTATATGTATCTTTATACTTTTTTCCTTCCCTTCCCCCAAGAAAATGCTCTAAAATAGCCTCTCGCATTAATTCGGGGAAATTCCGGAAATCCGCTTCGATAGCATAGGCCCCAGGCTCGCTCGCGAGATCACGCGTCAATCGCATATAGTTACATAGGTAGCCGGAGGATGGAAAAAAAATCATCCTCGGCGAGACGTATAATCGTATTATTGTTAATCTGGCATAAAAAGAGAGGAAAAAATAGGCGAGGTGGAAAAGCAGGAGCAGGAAGGGAGCGTTTTTAGTTCTGGCAAGCTGCTGCTGCTGGCTATATGTGCGCATGTATACGCTGTCTCGTACGTGTGTGTGTTTTAAGCCGACTGAAAACGCCAATTTAAATGTGGTTTACGAAACGCGCGAGATAAAAGAGAGGAAGGCTCAAAAAACGAGCCGAGAGCGCGAGAGAAGAAAGACAAGGAAAGCGGGGGGGGAGTCGGAATAGAACGAGGGTGAGGAAACAGCGGCGGTGGCAGGCCGCGAGCGCTACAGAAGCCAAGGAAAAAGGCAAAGGAGGAGGAGGAGGAGTAGGAGGAAGAGGGTGAAAGGTAGGAGCTGGAAAAGTTGAGCCCTCTCGGCCGGCCTCATCCGCTCTGCCGGCTCGCGACGTCACCCTCGCTCTCTATCCCTCGGCAGCGGCGTCCCCCCCC
Source organism: Anagyrus pseudococci (assembly GCA_030522585.1). NCBI lineage: Eukaryota > Metazoa > Arthropoda > Insecta > Hymenoptera > Encyrtidae > Anagyrus > Anagyrus pseudococci. Next base: position 23,047 of record JAPYYQ010001763.1, read on the forward strand.
CCCCCGCTGCCGGCAGCCCTCGGCTGACTACGATCCTTCTTCCCTTTTCCTACTCCGCCTCTCTTTACTCGCCGTTACTCGGCCGCCCGGGCCGCCGCCGCTGCTGCTACTGCTGCTGGTCCTTTTATATTTTCATAACTAATCTCCGCGCTACGTACTATTTCGCTCTCCGCACATTTTATAACTTTATGGATTTTTCTATAGAGAACCCAGAGCGCCGTCTCTTCGCCCCCGCTCCGACCCAGCCGCCGCCACCCCAGCGCTACTTTCTCTCTGGCTTTCTTCATCCTCTGGCTCACTCTCGTCCCCTGCCCCCTCCTGCCCCGCGCGCGCAAAGTCCTCGCGGAATGAAACTCCCGCGCGCGCGCCTGCCTTTCTGCGGCCTCTCTAATTCCATCTCTTTTTCTCTTGTCCCTCATCCCTTTCCAATACCACTCTTACCCTCTCCACCGCCCTACGACCGCCCTTCCCCCCTCGCCACCCAGTCCATTCCCTTTCTTCTTTTTTCCCCTTTTCCTCGTTCACCTCCAAGGGTTTTCAATGTCTATCTTTTTTTTCGAGCTTCCTCGCGTTCGCCTTGCCCCCGAGTGTCATCTTCTCTATGACGGCAAAGAGTTGGAGACAATAGTTGCGCGCCAGCGTTGCCCTCCTATATACGTACATTAAGGCGCTTCCACCCCCCCCCGTTGTGCGATGAATTTTAAGTAGTTAATGGGCTTAATGTACGTTATTTACGGATACTCCTCCTCTCTCGGCGTATTTCTTTCCCTTCATCTTTTTTTTTCGTTACTTTGCTTTCCTTCTCTGTCTTTCTTGCTTTTCCCTTCTTCTTCTTTTTTTTAATTCTAGTTATGGAAATTTCAAGATAAGCCACTGACGTTTTTTCCAAAGTATTCGCTTAATATTTTATCCGCGCATTTATCGTTTACATTTTTATTTTTCAAATAAATCTTCAGCGGTATTTTGTATATCTCGCCTTACGTTCGCGTAAAATATGTACATAGATATTGTTCTGCCTATGCGCGTTACGACAAAGCGCTAGTCAAGTAATATCTAATCGACGTTATACTTATTATTTTTGCTTCCAGCACGATTTACACGTGTTTTTTTTTCGAGATTGTAAACGAGTTATCAGATTACCAGCTGCACCTGCAAAAAAGTATTCGCGTTAGGAATAGATTAATAAATTTTTCGACTAGATTGTCGCTGTTGGATTCAGTTGCATAGACTATTTATTGGAAAAACGGATCACAATCGGATCGGAATAAAAAAAAAAGAGGAGGTGGAAGGGAGAAGCGGAGGGTCGGTAGTTGTAGTAGCAGCAGCAAAACGAAACGCCGAAATCAAATCTGTAAATTTAATTAAAGCTGCAGTTTGGTAGACCAAAAAACTAAAATACCCATCGTATATTTATTGGCGAAAAAAACAAGCGTGAAAATCAGCGCTCGAGAATTTGCCGCGGTAACGCGTTTATCGGCAGGTGTGAGGGCTGAGCCGGAGAGTGAGAGAGCGGGGAAAAAAAGGAAAAAATAAACGAGCACCGGTGGCTGGTGTGGCCGAGAGCTGGCGCGGATTAAAATTTTGCACTCGTACGTCTCTCTCACTCTCTCTGGCTTGGTATTCCCCGTAGCTACCCGTTTCCTTTGGCTTTCCCACTTGCGTATATATATATTTTTGGACGCGCGAGCGTGTCGCCGAGTCTCCTTGCCTTTCACGAGAACTTCATTCCCTTCGGTTATATACGAGAGAGAGAAAGAGTATAGGGTGGCAAGGGGGGCAGGGGTAGGTGGCACTCGTCGGAGCTTCGCTCGGCTTTCGCTATTAATAGAAAAAGAGGGCAGAAGAGGATGTGCCGGTCTCGGCGGTCAACAGCGCGTGCAGGAAGAAGGAAAAAAGGGTGAGCTCCAGCGGGTTATACTCCGAGCCCGCGGCAAATTCCCACTCCCCCTCCCATCTCTCTCTTCTCTCTTGCCGACCACCCAACCCCTTGGAGGGTCCAAGCGCCCACGCGCCACCCGCCCTTGGATCCTACGACTACTCGAGGGGCTGTTTGCTCGAGCCGCGCCGGCCCGTTTTCACCTAACTTCTGCCCTCCTCCGTTACCACCACCCCCCCCCCCCGGCCCCCGGCATATATACACCTAGAGCTTTTTTTTTGAGCGACGCTTTAAGCGACGACCAAGCATCTCTTCCTACAGCAACACTCTGGATTTACGGATTTTGTGCTTTCTCTTCTTTTATTTTCCTCCTTTTTTCAACTCGAAGCGAATCTTTGGCTGCTGATTAATCAGCGTATATGCGAATTTGCATGGCATCGCGCATGAACCTGGTCCCGGGCAGCAAAGTAAAATGGCGTGGTCAACGTCGATAAAAAAAAAAATGAAAAAAAAAAGGATTAATTAAAAGGTCGAAATGCGAATAATGAAGCTGGTGGGATGGGGCGGACGTAAAAATGAGAAGGCAGTTTTGGTCGGGGTGTCGCGCAGTTTTCAAAGGCGGGACTCGGCAAAATGTCGGCGCAACGGCGGCTACAGAGCGCGGCTCTCGCTCGGTGCTGGTTTAACGAGAAATCGAAGCGATTAGGTGTGAAAAACTGGGCGTGTGATGCTGCGCGCGGCCAAGCGGCGGGCGTTCTTCGGGCGCGGGCGCATTAAAATCAGTAGGGAGGGCTGCAGGGTGGCGGGGGGGGGTCGAGAGTCGGGCGAGATCGGCGGCGGGAAGCCCCCCGAGGGCGAGCGAGAGAGGCTGGGGGCGCGCGCGCGCACACAGAGAGACACCGGGAGCGAGAGAGGGCCGGAGAGTCCGCTACATGAATTTCATAATGCATTTACGCACTTATACATCTCGGGCAAGTGGGCGCAAGCGGCACGCACATTACGCCTCTCTTTTTATCTCGTCCCTGCCTTCTGTGTCTCCGGCTGCTGCTGCTCCGGCTCTCTTTCCCTGCTGCCGCGTGGGGGAGAGCGAGAGAAAGAGAGCGGCTGCTCGACTGGCGCCGCGGCAAAAAGAGAGAAGGGAGAAATCAGCAGGCGCCCCCCCACTACAGCGGTCTGCCCGCGCCGGTACAACCCCGCCGCCAATAGAAAGCCCCGCGACTAGTGCTAAAAACGGGGATCGATACTAAAATGCTTTAAAATCGCGGATTTTATATCTAGCGAGGTGGGGCGCCGCCGCCGCCGCCGCCACCAGCGGCGCTGCCGCCACCGCCGAGACACGGCCTCGTGGGCTAGCCTAGCCGTCGCTCTCTCTCTCGCTCGCTCCAGCCCTCGAACGCTCCCGCCGCCGCTCTACTCGTTCGCCCGCGTCGAACGACGCTCCCTCTCTCTATCTCTCCTTCTCCCTCCGGCCCTCCCTTGTCCCCCCCCTCTCACCCTCTCTCTCTCTTTTTCTCCCTTCAAGTGCCCTGCTTACGCGCTCGCTCTACTCGGCGTGTGCTCTCTGTCGCAATTTTTCTCCCCCTCTCTCGTCGCTTGCGCCGAAGAGGAGGCTTGGTTACGTTTTCCGCTCGGCCGATAAAATAAAAAAGCAAATTATGATTTGGAGGGCCGGGCGGCGCCTGTCACTCGCAAAGTTTCGCGCGAGCGCACTGCCTATGCGCCCCCCACCCCCTGGCTCTCTCTCTCTCTCTACCTCCCCACCCGCGGCCCCCCGTTGCTGCATGTAATAAAACTCGCGTTTCACGTAAACTGATATTCGCATTTGTGAAAATTACCGGATGCTAGCGGCGCGCAAGCTTTTACGTCTGCTGCAGGGATTACATTAACAATGGCTTTTCGAGAAGAGAGAGAGAGAGAGGGGGGGGGCAGGGAGGACCGATGGGTCAGGGAGGGCAGGGAGGACGGTAGGACGGATAAAATAATCACGACATCATTTTGCGATAATGATCAGCATTGTTACGTTTTAAGCTGGGAGAAAAAGAGAGCATTTTTTGCCCGGCCAGCGCGCCGGACTGGGCTTTGTAGAGTTATTCGTTATTAGTAGGGCTTAATTCGATACCCGTTCTCGAATCAACCTTTTTTACCTCCCCCCCCCTCCCGCACCCCTAGGCTTCTCTTTATCTCTCGAGCCCAACCCTACCCCCCTTGCTCTCTCCCGGATCTGTACATGTATCAATGGATCGTCGCTGAATTTGCCATCATTTTTGGAAATTGAGTTTGGAAATTTTATCGAGCGAGAGAGCGCGAGAGTGCACGTGGAAACATAGTTTTACATCATTACGCGCGGACGCGCGCGATGCAAAAATATTAGCTGAAATATCGCAAGGAAAATTTGATTATTTTATTACGTCACTAACCGACGGTGAAAAATGCTATCGAAAAAGCTTTTAAAACGTAAAAAAGCAATCGATGCTACACAACAATAAAAAAAGGGAAAATGTAGTGAAAGTGATGGAATCAAATAAAAACATGCGTTGAGAGCAGAAAAAAAATGAATGCGCTTTAAAATTCGGAGGAATAAAAGTGGCTCGTTTAACGGTACGCCGGCGAAAATTTTTTTTTTTTTGCTAACGAATACAATTTTCTTTTTGTTCTCGCGCGCGTACCCGTTGAAAAAAAAATGAAATTTTTCCCAAAGTCACGTAAATATGTCAATGTCAATAGATGTTTGGCACGTAACAACTGTATATACGTCCAAATGTGCGTATATGTATTTTTTTTTCATTTTGCCAGGCAATAACGTTATTCAAATAGTTCAACGGCACGACAGAACGGTCATTCAGCGGGATATTCCAGTTAAAGTCGGCCTGGTAGCCTACGAAAAATTGAAACAGATCCTCGCGTTAAAGGTAGGGGATATTTTTCACTTTTGCCCTCAAAGTCAAAGCTTTGCTAGATCGCACCTTGACTACGAGACATAATCGGCGCATTTGCCGCTTTTTTTCAGCTCGCCATTGGAATAACAAACAATCTCATTTGTCAAATTCAAAACTAAATCTTACAAATCACGGCTCTAGCGAGCTGCCCCGGCAGAGAGAGAGAGAGAGAGAGAGAGAGAGAGAGAGAGAGAGAGAGAGAGAGAGAGAGAGAGAGAGAGAGAGTACCTGCACGACACACCGCGAGGGAGAAGAAGCTCGAGGGTGTAGGAGACACACTGTAAGAGCAGGGAGGAAAGGGGGGACGAAGCAAAGCGCGCGCGGTAGAAGAGAAAACGAAGCAAGAGAGAGGTAGAAAGAGAGAGAAAGAGAGCGAGGAAGGGTGAAGGGGTGAGGAGGCGAGGAGGGTGGTGGTGAGGTGGGGTGAGAGAGCGAATGAGGGAGCGCGGAGGGTGTGCGTGTGCGCGAGAGAAGCGTGGAGGCGCTGATGTTATGGGGGGGCAGAGCTACCCTTGTTTCACTCTGCTTTTTAATAAGGACCTCGTTTGGTACTCTAGGCTTTAAATAGATCAATACCTACGTACTTCATCCCTGGCAACGGATCCATTGCCCTTTCCCTTTTTACCCCTGCGCAATGAAATGCTCTACCCCCGCCCCGCACATCACCTCCTCTCCACGTTTCCCCCCTTGTCCACCCTCGTCGGCTCCCGCAACTTTCTCGCGCGCCTTGCTGACTCCCCTTTCTCTCCTTCTCCACTACCACCACCACCGCGACCACCGCCTCCTCCGTCGCACCATCGCCAGCACCAGTATCGCCTACACCACCCCTGTGTCTTTTGCTCATAATTTTTTCACTTCCATCAAATACATATTTTTTGCGCGTAGGGAAAAAATTATTTATAGCCGAGCTTACGGGCTTATGGGTACATTAAATTAACGTGCAGCTCACTCTTTTTTAAAATTAACAATATTTCCCGGGGAAAATTTCTCGGAAGCCGGACGGAAATGCCAAAAGTTTTTACTCGCTAATTATCGGCCGGCTATTTGAAACAATTAAATAATCTCGAGGTGAATAATTAACAGCGCAAAGTTAGGCAGCGACAAGTTGTCAACAAATCCAAACTGCCCTAGAGCCGATTGGCACCGAGAGAAAACAAGGGAAAAAAAAGCTCGCCTCTTCTCTAATTTGCCCTCTCGCTCATTAGTGCACTCTAATCGTCATTCGCACAATTTTTCCTTGGCTGGAAGGAAAAGGAGCGAGCGAGGGCAGCTCAACGACAACATGCGCTTTAGCGTCGAGGCAACGGGGAGCGTTAGCCCGCTTTTTTCCCTCTCACTGGCGGGCCGCGTGCCGTCCTCCTCCTGGCCGGGCGGCTCTCTCTCTCTCTCTCCCTCTCGCAAGCTCTCGCAAGCTCCGGCGTTTTTTCCCCTTTTATTTCCCCGAGGCCTTCGCTCTCTCGCTCCGAGCCACGCCGGAGCCGGTGCTTTTCTCTCTCTCTCGCACTCGAGCGAGGCAATAGCAGCAACGGGAGCCGAGTTCGCTCTGGTTTTTTTTTTTGCAAAGCGCCGCTGCTCTCCGGGTGAATGGGCGAAAATGTAGGTGGAAGCGGTTTCGCTTTCTATACGGGCGCCGAAAACGAGAGTCACGTACGGACGTGCCGCGTGCGCGCCAGAGCTTTAACATACGTACGTGGTACGTAGCGGATTTGCGCGCCACACTTTCTCTCTCTCTTTCTCTTTTCCTCTCTCTCTCTCTCTTTCTCTCTATCTCTCTCGCTCTGTCTGTCTGTCTCTCTCTCTCTCTCTCTTTGGCGGACCTGTGCGCAAGCGGGACGGACGAAGACGCGCCGACACGCGCGCAGAGAGCAAGGCCGCGTCGCGCGAAACGACACTAGCGGCCGTCGTCTACTCACCGCAGTCGACGTGCGCCCCCAACGAAAGCGAGCGCTTTCGCTCTCTTTCTCTCTCTTCGCCGTATACCACACTCCCCTTCCCACGTTTTACCGAATTACCTAGCCAAGGTCGATTTTTCCGGATTTTTTCGCTCTCACCTTCCCACCCAGCGGCCAGCCTCGTTTTTTTTTCCTCCTTTTTCGCTTGTTTTCTACCGTTTTTTTTTATTCATTTTCCCCTTTTTCCATTTGTTTGCCGATGTTCCACGGCCTTTGACGCTTGACATTCCTTTCCTTTTCTTTTTGCGGGGATGATGGTTTTTAAGGAGCTTCAAAGAAAACCCGCTGCCAAACGAGCTTTTTTTTCGTTACAAGTTATAAGCTATTTGTTTTACGGATTAACATTGGAAATTTATTCAAACATATGTAACATGATGATTCGCTCGTTTTCTGTCAAATTCAACATTTGTCAATTTTGATCTAAAAAGTAGCGGAATTAATTTGAGATTTATCAACTTGTGTTACTTCATAGATTCTTACAAATTTGCAACGGTTAGGAGAGGTGTTTAATATTCAGAATCAAATATCATCGATATTTTTAATTAAAATTATATCAAACACGAGAATAGAACACTTGTAAGTTATTCGCGAGTGCAATGCATTCATAGAACGTTAATTGTATAAATGTTCACAGTATTTGAAATTAATATTATGATATGGCATTACCACGAGCTTCTTTTCCTTTCACCCATACCGCATTACCATGAAACTATTCCTGGTAGAAATCACGCCGATTTTCCCCTTTATGGGATTTTCAGCAAAATCTCAAGAAATGGCTAGTAAATGGGAGAAAAAGCGTTTTAAAAATGGCATGATTTCTACCAGGGATTCGACGTGAATTTTCATAATTCAAAACCATCCGCGCTTTTTCTCACGATCAGCAAATAAAAATAGTTGGCGTAAAAAATGTATACAGTATTCACAGGTCACCAATAATCGTCCTAACACGAAATTCATTCCGAGAAATGGCTTTACCGAAAGAGATAAAGTAAAGATGGCAAGATGACATTTGTCAAGGAAGAAAAATTAATCGTTTTCGACTTTTTTTTTCCTCGCCGATCCCTTTGAAATTTATACCACTTTTCAAGAATAGCCAAGGCGAAATTCTAGAAAAAAAAAGAAAAAATAGTCGATGATCGGAAAAGCCGGTCATAGAAAGGGAAAAGGAGAAGCGGAGTTTCTCTCACCCGTTCTTTTGTTTTTTTTTTCATGGGTGTTACAGTGGGATGTGCGGTCGTGCGCACACCCGGTAAAAAGTGATTTGTCGTCCTGACCCCGAGAGAGAGAGAGAGAGAGAGAGAGAGAGAGAGAGGGAGGCAAAAACAGAGGAAAAAAAAACACGTGTCCCTGACCTATCGACATCGACGCCTCGATCCCTTGTGGAGAAGTGTCCGCGGGTATTACCCTTCTCCTCTTTATTTTCACATTTTTAACCTTTATCTTGGCATTCCCACACTTGTAAGACATCATTCGTATACTTGTAATTAACCGTCTCCAAAGGGTTCGTTTCATTATACGTTATTGTAACGCCAATTTTGCGATTTCAAATTTGCACTTAAAGGGTATAAAATGTATTTCAGTGAGAAAAAAGAACTTATCGAATTTTACCGCATGTCCCCAGTTTTACACAAGCTGTGAACAATTCATTCCTATTCCATCAAACTACCAATAAATATTTCTCGAGGTACGAGGCAGGTATCGATGTTGCTTGTCTGTCTTAATGCGTCTGTTTCTACTGGGAGCATACAAACAACTTATTTATGCACATACATTTGCCGCGATTCTGCACTCTGTAATTTTACATCAACTCTCGCGATAAAGTTTCAATAAAACTTCCGAGAATTTAAATAAATCATAAATATTATTTCTTTGTTTTTTTTTCTTTTTTTACTTTTTCGTCGTCCGCTGCAATAACAATTCGGTAGAGCGCGTACAGGGCGCTTGTGACAACAAGCAAGAACAATAGCGATGGCAAGTTTTCCGAAAATCCGAAATGAAATTCATACGGGGAAACGTTAAAAACGGTCGCTCACGGTCAAAACTCGAAACATTCATCACATTTCGAATGAGCGTATACGAAAAGTTCGCAATAAAACTTGCCCAGGCCGCGTTAAAATGAAAAATCCGTCGCGGACGAGGGCACGTAATCCCCGTTACAGCTCTTCCCTTTCCTTTTTTTTGCCGCTGCCAGAATAGGACGAGCCTAAACTAGAAGGAAGAGGCTGCGGGGGGGGGGCTAAAGCCGAAAGTTGGCGCGAGTTTAGAGAAGAGGTAGAGAGAGCGACCCCGCAGCGGCCACGTGTGTCCTGGCGGTGCGGGCTTAGAGAGAGAGAGTGCTGAGAGGCCGTGGCGACGGCGGCGAATCGAGGGTCCGCGATTCTGCGGCAGCCCGCAATTTCCCCGGCTCGCCGCAAAATCAATAAAAGAAACATTACATCGGGTCGCGCGAGAGAGAGAGAGAGAGGAGCGGAGGAGTAGAGCTACTAGTCGCGCAGAGCCTCCCCCGCCTGGTCCTCTTTCTCTCTCTCTCTCTCATCCCTCCCGGCGCTCCTTCCTTCTATCCCGCTGCTCTAGCCAGGGGCGCGCACGACGCTCGCGCAGCGCCGCCGAAGGAGAGAGAGAGGACCATCAGGCGCGGCTGCTTAGCCAAGAGCAAAGTAGGGGCGCGAGAGAGGCTTGCATGAAATATGGCCTCCTTACTGGCCGACTCGGGCGTAAAGGGCGTAAAGCTACGCTATAGTCGCAGAAAGGGCCGCTGTTGCCATTTAAAGCCCGCCGGATGGTCTGGCCCCGAGGAAGCGCCCCTCTTGGAGCGGCGTTTTTCTTTTCGGCTAGCTCTCTCCCGAGGTGCGAGACTCGGCTTGACGGTTTTGCTAATCTCTGAGCCGAGGCCGAGGTCGCCCGCGCCGCTGATAAGCGGGTCTCGAAAGGTCGACTCTCTCCCCCCCCCCGCGTGCACGATATTCGCGTTCTAATTATCATCTGTAAATTTCAAGTTTGAAATTTTCAGCTCGTCCTCTCTAAATACACAAAGCTATGCAAATTGGAATTAATAGCATTTCGGCGTTTACTAGATTTTGCCCGCCGATGAAAATAATCGACCTGCGGACGCATTAAAACTTTCTCAAATGGATACTTGAATATGCAAGGGGGTCAGTTATTTTTACGATAGCGCTATAGATAAAACGTATTGATTTTACTTCAATTTATGGAATCGGCTAAATAAATAAACAGCGCCGCTTGTATTCCTCATAACGCGCATATAAAAATTACCGATACAGATTTATCGCTGGTAGCTATTAGAATCGTTAATAATTCAGTTGACCAATTATTTCCATCTAGTCTTTGTATTCGCTAGCAAGCCTAGGCCATCTTGAACATTGCAAACTGCAACAGCTGAATAAAACGAAATTTAAAAGAAATAAATTGAAATTTGATAAACAGTGGGTATAGCGTGTATGGTAAAATAGACCGGGCACCTCTAAGCGCAGCATTTTCCATTTCTAAAAGTTAATGAGATTGTTCGGTCTTGCGCGGACAAGGCCATTGAGATAAGACAATCAATAATAAGAAAAGGAATTGAAGAGAAAGCCGTAGAGGCAGCAAGAGCGGGAGGAAATGAGAAAAGCAGCAGAGGGTAGCGGTGGCAACCCCTCGGAGAGAGAGAGTCAGAATCCGGGACAAAAGAGGCAAAAAGGCTACTAGACGCGGCAACAGGAGGAGTAAGGCTATACGTCCGTCACTTGCTGCAGAAATGAACGATCGGCATTTCTGTCTGCCCAACGCATTTGCGTGTCGTAAGCAGACGAAAAACAGAAGGGGCCGGGCCGGGGGAGAAAGAGAGGACTGTTAATAAAGGATTGAATACTCCACTTATCAGTCCTAGCCGGCTTTACAATGGCTTTTGTTTTTGAACCGAGCCAATATTTATTTGAAATGCGCCGAGAGAGAGAGAGAGAGAGAGAGAGAGAGAGAGAGAGAGAGAGAGAGAGAGAGAGCTTGCCGCGGAGCAAAGCAAGTCATTTAGGCTAACAATTCGTTTTTTTTGATGCAAATAAGTATATAGACGTTTCGACGGCTTTGTTCTATGTACCGCGCGTGCGTCTTCGGTATACGAAGCAACCATAATAGTTATTTTTCATTTAGACGTATTACGCAAAAAGCGGATAGTTGAATATTATATATATCTTATACGAATAAATAATGGCAAAATCGTTGGATATTATTTTCAGCGGATTTTAGCTGAGGGGAAAAAAATTTTATAAGAACGACGAAGCGAAACTAGCCGAGCGAAGCGACGAGGCAGTGACCGCGTGCGCGCCCGTGGAGAAGTCGAAAACCTCGCGTGAACCCTACTTACCCCCCACCCGGCGTCCGGCTTTTCGGCTGGGTCCAGTCCCCCCACCTCTACGCCCGGGCCCCTCTCTCTCTCTCTCTTGCTCGGTCTTTCTCTACTCCTCCCCCTCCCTCCCTCCTCCCATGCTGCTCGACTAACTTCGGCCGTGGCTGAGCCTAAAATCCGCTCCCTCCCGCCCCCGCGCGCGCAAGGGGCCCGGGCCTGCTGCTGCTGCATCTCGGCGCTGCATAGCCGAAGCCTGCCTCTCTCTACCTCCTCCACCTTCTCTTCTTCGCGGCCTCCTTTTCCGGCAAGTGCACGCGCGCGTTGCTAGGCGTCCTCTTCGCGTTGCTAGGGCCCGAGAGTGCAGCGGCCCCACTACCGGGGCCTGCACTCCGATTCGGGGGGAGAGCGCTAAAGGAAGCAGCTCGCAGAGGGATAGGTGGGTGGGGGGAGGGGGAGCAGAGGGGAGGAGTGCGTTTTCGGGCACCCGCTAGTCGGGACAGGCGCTCCCTCCTCCTTCTCTCCGTCTCTCTTTCTCTCGTTGGCGCGCTGTCTCTCTCTTTCTCTCTAAATGCACGATGCAGCAGGAGCAGCCTAGCCCGCTTCTCCGATGCGCCGCCGCCGCTGCTCTCGGGAGAAGGCCCGAAAATGTGGCTTCTCCTACCCCGGGCGGCCTTTCTCTCGGCTCGCTCCCTCCTCGTCAGCGGGCGCCCACGGCCCGGCGGTGCAACGAAGAGGGAGCTTGCAAAAGTTGCTTCACCTCGCCTCCCCCCCCCACCCTCCCTCTAGTTGCTAGGCCCACTTGCCCCCCTTTCTCTCTCTCACAAATAGACGGACACACGTGCGTGCAGCGTTGCCATTTTTAGCGCAAATGCATTTTTTCGGCCTCGCACTGTTGCTGATTCTCCTGCACCTTCTCCTGCTCCTTCTGCATACAGCTCTCTTGCATCCTGCATTACTGGGCTCTCGCTGACGAGCTGTGCACTTACTTGGCTTTATATTTTTTTAGGAAATATTACACTCGCGCGCCAAACTTTTCATATTATTTTCCGCAAACTGAAAATTTTTCATTACATTTATTTTTGCAATTCAATTTTAAATCAAGCGATTGCCTTGATTAACAATATTTATTCCGGTCAAATTAATTTTACGTATACTGGGGACTTGTAACAAACCGTGCATTCGCATCTTAAATAGACCGGTTTATTTTTCCTATAGAGAAGCCTTACCGAGAAATCAAATAATTTTAATAAAAACGGCAAAATTAATTAATTTTCTGAAAATTAAAGCGATCAAATAACGAAAACAAAATTTTATTAAATTTTCTGCTATTGGCTAGAGATACACATCTACGCTACTGGTAATGCTTGTAATGAAAAAAAAAAAAATAAAATAATGATATAAAAAAATAGGACATTGCAGGAGAAGCCGGGAAAGAGTGGCCGATGTTATTAGAGAAAAAGAATATCGGCAACACTGTAAGAGAGCCGCGAACGAGAGAGATGACTTGAGAGTCGAGCCTGCAGATGCCGGGCAATGCATGCGCCGAGCGCGCACACAGACGTCTCTCTCTCTCTCTCTCGGTCGTTCGCGTTTAAACCTCCCCACTATGATCCGGTGCAGCAGCAGCAGCAGCGGCGACGGCCTAAATGCAATTTCTTCCTTGTCCAAGTGGCGCACGTTTCTCGCGTACGACTTTTCGGCCGTCGGCGGCGGCTCTTGGTTTCTCCTGGCCCTCCCCTCGCCACCCACCTTCTCCTACTCCGGCTTTTTTCTTGACGCGTAGGCTGCTCCGCTCTTTCTCTCGCGCAGCCGATGCAAGTTCCCGATCTCCGATATCACCTCCCTGGCCGCATGGCCCCTCGCCGCAGCTCTGCTCCTCTCGACTCCTTCAAAGTCGCGAAAACGAACGTCCGAGCTGCTTGGGCTCTCTCTCTCTCTCCTCTTGCCGCCTCTCGTTTCACCGCGCGACACTCGTGGTCAGCCGGAATTTTCACTCTGCCTTCGGCTTTCGGTGCTTTGCGTAAGCGCAGCCCCGTGTTTTGTCGGCCGGCTACGGAGGAGGGGGGGGGGGAGACGCGTGTGTGCGCAAGAGAATGGGCTCTAGGCCAGGCATGCCCCGGAGGAGGAAGAAGGAGAGAGAAAGAGGCTAAGGATATTTGATACGTTTTTTGTAAGAGAGAGCGTCCAGGCAAAAACCGAGCACTGCGTTTTCTTTGCGGCCAAATCGCTACACCAGCTGCACCAGGGCTCTCTTGCTGCTGCTGCCGCGAAAGGAAGTTGAGAGCGCCGTTAAGATGATGTTTTATGTGGGGGCTCGGAGCCGAGGCCGCGACGCGCGAATGTGCGGTAGACTAAATACGCCCTGGGCTTTCTCGAATACTATTTTGCCTGGGAGTAAAAATCGATGATGCTCTTTTAATAAGCTATCATCTCACTGTGTTAACGGTTTATAGTTTTGCAATGATTGTGACTTGAAAATCGAATCCTTTTGTTAGCTAATCCAGATTTGTAGTAATTTTATTGGATTTATTAAAAAAAAATAGCTTTAAATTTACAATGCATTAATCCGAGCCGATGTTTGCAGTTTGGTTTCCCTGCCTTTCCTGAAAATATTTCAGCCGCATGAAAAAGTAGTCACGTTGAGATAGCCATGCCCGCAGCCTCGTGCATCTCTCTCGACGAGCTTTAACTCGTATGTCCCAAGCTAAGTGGGTTAAATACCCCCCAATAACCTCTGACGACCGAGTAACCCCGCGTCATTAGGAATAATTAATTTTCCATGTCGATATCGCGAAAACAGGGTGTGGGAAGGGTGGCTGGTTACAAAATACTTGAGAACTAGTTCGACTAGAGAGAGGTAGCTCTTCTCCGTTTATTTTCGTAATGCTCGCAGATGTCGATCTGACTCGCGACCTTCGCTGCTCATATATACTCGCGCAGATGGCTGCTCTCCGATAAGCTGGGCCGCGAGAGTTCACCAAGAGCTCTTTCGCTGCCTCACAGCGCTTAGAGATTTTCTTGCGAATTTCTAGACGCTGTAGCGACTGTGTATATATACGTGTATTGTAAAGAATAGGATTGACTACATTGTTCGCCGATGTAAGATCTCTCGCTGTGCTTCATTGAATTTCAACTTACAGGACAGGGTTGAGCGACGGAGAGGGGAGAGAGCGTCACAATGCGTAGTTATATACTTCCAAGGTTTATTGTTATAATGAAGTCTTAAAACTGCTTTTATGTAATTTATACGGCTTATACCTTTAAGATGCGAAGCTATTGTGTTTGTAATATCGGGATGGTATGATTTTTAATTATTAAATATCCACTTGAACTACGTCTATTTAGACGTCTCACAAAGCTCCCATTATTTTTGGCTTATCGCTCGTGAATGTAATGCATAATACTGTAGCTTATGAAACGAAAACGGTTTTTTTTTATCAAGTGAATAGTAATAGCAATAAATTAAAATAATAATGAAAAAAGAGAGAATGAGATACGGGGGGGGAGGAGAGGGGAAAAAGAGAGAGAGAGAGTAAACATGCAGGCAGTTAAAGACAAGTCGAAGAGACGATGGCACAATGACGGCATTAAGAGTCGCGTTGTGCGTATGTATTAGTGCGATGACCTACATTACAAGTGCGTGTTTTTAATTCCCCCGGCGACTGCTAAGAAAATCATCGGGCCGCATGGATTTGTGACGACGACGACGACGTCGGCGCGAGAGCAGCTTCCAAGCGGTAACGGTGGCGTCGGTCGGCGGTATAGTGCCAGGCAGGAGTGGCCCGGGCCCCAATGGGTATTTTAATGCGTTTTTGCTTTATGCACCAAGACTTTCTCCAAAATATCCCAGGGCACTTCTTTTTTACTCTTACTCATATTTAGCATCCTCCTTTCGTTTCTTAAAGCTCTTCCCCCCCCCTCCACGCACACCTCGCGCTCGCTGACAAGTTTAACGTATTGAATCACCGTGAAAGGCTCAATACAAGCGCTAAAAAGTTTTACGACGCAGCAAGAGCCCGCGCGCCGGCCCCGCTTTAAATATTGCAGAAACTCATGAAAACCTTTCTTGAGAGAAAGAGGGGAAAAATGGACGGTTTCCTTGGCCGGCCGGAGACTTGTGTGTCGGTAGTTGCGTCTGCCTCTCTCTCTCACTCTCTCTCTCTCTCTCTCTCTCTGTGTTTGTACGTGACGATTCATTTTAATGGCGCGCGACGTTCGCTCGTCCGCCTTCCTCTCCCCTCCCCCCGCGCGAGGCGTACAACTCGCAGTTTTTAAATTGCTCACCTCCACCACCCCCTCCTTTCTCTCTCGCTCTCTCTCTCTCTCTCTCTCTTTGACTTGATGTACCTTTGCTCCAAAAGACCTATTCATTTGAAATTTGCACGATGAAGAAAAAGAAGTAGGAACTTTTTCAGAAAAAGTATTAAAAAAAAAATAAATAAAATAAAACATTCTACATTCTGAGTAAATAATGCGAGGCGACGCGCGCTGATAAAGCGTCTTTTTTTATGTCGCGATAAAGAAAGTTTTAATTACTTATAAAGAAGTTATTTGACTTGCAAAGAGTTTACTGTAAAATGTTTGAAAAAAAATAATATCTTTTTAATGTAATTTCAACGTTACATTTCTATTCTTCAGTTGTAATGCTTCGGAAAAAAAAAGAAAAATCGCGATCAGGACAATCTCAAAGAAAAAATCATTTTCATTTTCTGCATAAACATACCAAACGGTTTTTACATATGTTGAAAAAATTATGAAACTCTCGAAAAATGTCATGAGGAAGAAGACGCAAAGCATAAGAACGGTACAAAAGATTAAAAAAAAAAGGAAAAATGCAGTTGTTGGAGCGTTGGTGAGACGGAAAAAAATCATCTCATCTCTGGACTAATCGGAAAGAGTAGCAAGGGGTGTGTGGGGGGAATGGCGCAGCATAAATCGTGCAAGAAACGCGCATTTCCGAGGTGAAATCGAGCGAGAAAAAATTCGGCCGGCCGAAGAGAGCCCAGGCCCGTACGTACCGCTTCTCCGTTCTCTTGCACGCGATAAAGAAAAAGAGTCGGGGCCCGTCCTCTCTCTCTCTCTCTCTCTCTCTCTCTCTCTCTCTCTCTCTCTCTCTTTCTTCCGTGCACACATGCACGTGGAGGCTGGAATGCGCGCGCGAAACGCGCAGATCCCGTCGCCCATCTCTCTCTCTCTTTCTCTCCTCTGGCAAAAGCTAGACTCCCCTCCTGCCCCCCTCGCCCCTACCACCTCTGATTTCAACCGGCCCCACGAAACTGCTGGGCCGTTCTCTTTCTCGCTCTTTCTCTCTCTCCTAAAGTGCATTCTATCCCTCCACTGTCGCTGCGCCTGGGCCTCTCTATACTTCGCTTTTCGTGGCCAGAGACTTGCCATCCCTCTCCTCCTCTGCACCCCCTCCCTCTCCCTCTCTCCGCCACTCTTTCTCTCTCTACCGCTGCTTCGCCAGCGCGCTCGGTCCCCTATTCCTACTCTGTACGTGTTTGCTTGCTCCTCCCCACCACGACGTCCACGAGGGTCCGAAAAGTGCAACGGCCTAAATTTCGCGACGCACGAGAGGCAGGATAGAGAGAAAGAACAGCCTTTGCTTTTGTATACTGCTGCTGCTGCTTCTCCAATTCACCGTCTGCGCGTGTGTGTGCATGTGTGTGTACTCGTGACGCCGAACTTCTCGACGTCGTCTTATCGTTTATTTTTCGACTCCTCTACGATTCGTAGAAATATTTAGAATAAACTCCAACTCTCTTTCTAATTTATTGCTTTTGTTTGAATTTTTTTTAATAAAATGATATTTTGTCGCGACGTTTCTATTATTTAAACGACTAATATTAGAAAAATTTATTTTAAAGAAAACTACTCTTTTATTTAAAAATATGTAAAATAGTGAAATATCTAGGCATCTACTGTTAGTTTCGAAATTTTATATAGCAACAAGACGCTATGCACTTTTCAATAATAATATCTTTGAAAAACTTATTGGCTTTTCTTTGTCAAAGCATCACGCAGCATCTCGAAATTTCTCGAAAAATCCACAGTGGCTTGTATTCAGTCATAAAAAAAGGGGGTAAAAAGCTATCTAACTTCACGAAGAATCAAGTGTCTCAACAACAAAAATGACGCTGTTGCAGTGGAAGCGAAAAGTAGCTCAAGGCAGCCATAACTTTCAAAAAAAAAAAGGCCCAACGTAGGCAGGGCTATATCGGCATCACTCGGTGGAGAAAAAAAAGGAGAAAGAAAAAAGAAAATGGCGCGATGAGCACATAGAATCCATGACGTTTTGAAGCAAGCGTTGCTGCTGCCGGAGGCCGAACGAGCGCGCGCGAGAGAGAAAGAAAGAGCGCACACGCGCTTCGTATTCGGGAGAGGTGCAATAGCCGAAACGGGGACCTTGGGCGCAGAGAGTCGTTTTCCCCACCACCGCAGCCTTCGGCGCGCGGTGCAACAACCTAATTTCTAGAGGCTGCCTCCTCCTCCTCTCCTCCCGCCCCCTCTTAGCCTCTTGCATCGCCTTCTTCGCTGCTTGCTGCGCTTCTCTCTCCCTCCTCGGACGTCAGCCCCGAGAGAGCGAGACGGAGAGAGGCTCTGCCGAATTTTGCCTCCTCCCACTCCTCCCTATCCTTACCGCACAGCTCCGTCTTTCTCTTTTGCTCGTGCGAATGTGCAACCTCGCCTTGTTGCCTCTTCTCTCTTTCTCTCTCTTTGAGCCTATACTCGAGGACGGTCAGTGGCTTTCTCTCTCGTGGCCCGTCGACGCTGCTGCCGCTGCTGCAGCTCCTTCGTCTACAGTCACGAAATCTCATAAAATTGTCACCATATGATTCGAAGAAAAATCATTAATAGAATAATAAAACTATAAAAGAATCGCTCAAATGCCTATAGATTGTTCGTAAACGAATTTGTTGCCAAGTGGTTTATGGACTATCTCGTCTTTTTCACTGACTTTTAATTATACATTAAAAAAAAAATTGTATAAAAAAGTTGTTCGATATTTTACAGTGTACTGGAAGGACTGAAAATTTGTAAAAACTTTGCGTCTTGCATGATTCTAGATTCATTGTAATAAGCTAGAGAAAATCGGTTATCAGACTTTGACATAATGGAAATTTTAGCAAACTTTCCAATGTTCGAGAGCCTGGTCCCGTTTATTTTTCGTCAATCCAAACCACTGACCAATAACAAGCTCGCTGATTAGCTCCTGGCTATTAGCATTAAGACTCTAATTCTAAGAGATCGGTTGGCCATAGATCAGTGTCGAGCGTCTATAGATAAGCCAGAGGGGGGCGGAGAGGGCAAGAGGGAGGGGACCGCGTGTGTAGAGCGCGCGTGGGATCGGCGTGCACTGGCGCAGGTTCGCGTCCTCGATGCGCAGGATCAACGCCCCTACAAAAGTTGTTTGAGCCCGAGAAAGAGAGTGGCTCCTACGGGGCGGGGGGGGGGGGAGGAGGGAAGGAGGAGTAGGATGGTAGGGGGAGAGAAAAGACCACCTGCCCGGTCTTGGCCAAACTCCACCTTGGTCATCGTATGCCGTGTGCGTTGGTCCCCCCCCTCTCGCTCTTTCTCTCTCTTTTCCTCCCGCTCGGCCGTTCGCTCGTTCTCTTTCGCGGCCAAGTGCATTGGCCCCGGGAGTGTGCGTCGACTTGACTTAGCCACTTAGAACTTGCGTGCGGCGTAAAAAATGCAGAAGGAGAGAGAGAGAGAGAGCGATTTCGGTGCGCGCACACGCTCGCAGCGCGCATGGGAAACGGGGGGAGAGGTAGAACGCGGAAAAAGTATATAGCTGCGAGTCCAGCTGCCTGTGTGTGTGAGTATGCAAGTGTGTGTATGTGTGGATTTGCCTCGATTCTACCGTCGAAATTTTGAAAAAACGGCCAAGCCTGAAGCGAGCCGAGAAGCGTATAAAGCGCATACGGGGGCTCTCCTCTCCTCTCGTATTTTGTGTATATCGTCGCTAATGCTATTCTTATCGAGCGCGCGCCGCTCGACGCCGACATGTGTCGCAAAAACGTCGAATTTCATGCGCGCAACCCTTTTGCCTTTTTCGAAGGCTTCCCCGGGCGTAAATGCACCGAAATTATTTTGGCTTATTTATCGTTGCGACTGCTGCCTCCGCCGCCGGTTACATTATTCAGCGACGAGCATTACATTAACAATAAGCATAAATTTTCGCTAATAACGAGTCTAATAACAGGAGCGAGAGAGAGAGAGCTGGATGCCGGTTGAAAAAACAAGTCCCGGGGTAAACACGACGAGATGCGCCCGCTCGCTCGCTCTCGCGTATCCCTGGCCCGTAAATAACGTAATTCCAGTAGGCCAGCGCTAAAAGTATTTCAAACATCAAAGACTTTTAATGACAATTTTCATGCGCCGTGTAAATGAAGCCGTCCAAATATCAAGCTCCAGGAGAAAAGCGAATTTTCAATCGGAAGCTATATACATACGACGTATATATATATATATATTTCACGTGGGCTGCTACTGCCCCCGCATGGTATACGCCTCGCGCTTGCACTTATCGCGGCGAAATATCTTTAGGAATCGTTAAAACGTACACGTGTACGTGACACGTACGCGACTCCGGCGTTTCAGCTCATTGTTTAATTACTGAATGTCAATTAGCGCGAATCGCGGGACACACGACAATCATAAATTCAATAAGCGAAATATACATTAAAATGTAATGCCCAAGCTGAAATGTTAAAATAAAACCAGAAGCGTCGCTCAACCGGCTCGATTCCATACCCCCCCCCCCTCCTCGATCCCTCTTCGATCTTTCCCTCTCGCCCGCTCGTCCTCGATACAATTAAAAAACACACAGTCAATCTTAATCACACGCTCCCTTGGTCAGCCAGGCTCTGGCGGCGACTATGTGCTGTGCGCGACAAGGAGACTCGAGCTGCAAGCAGCAGCCGGTCCAGCAGCAAATCGACATGCCGGAAGGCGAAGCATCGGCCACGGAATCCTCCTATACCCGATCGGCGACGCGGAGCAATGGCCTCGCGTAACGAGCATCCGGGCCTATACGCACGCACGGGCAGAGACGAGCGGGGGACCAGAGATTTTTTTTCCTCGAACTCTTAGATGGAATAGTACTCGACTCCTCCGCTCTTCTCTCGCTCTCTTTCTGGTGTTACTCGAAATCGCTCTAGTGGTAACAAACCGATTTTTCCAACGAAGCGACGCGCGATCGGTGCGTTTTATGATTTCGAGAAGGCAAATAAACTATTTTTATACAAAGTATCCCCGAGTGCATTGGCTCTTACGGGAATAGCTAACGACCTAATCTGTTATTCCTTTTTTCTTTTGTGGACAATCAAATTTCTCTATACCGATCAACGTGGTTGTCATGTGCGTGAACTCGATGGAATTTCTTCTTTATGCAACGCGCGTATCAAAAAAGAACTGAAGATGACAAATCGCTCTTTCATCCAAACAATGCGAACAATAAGGAAAAGAAGGAACAAGTGGAAGACGAACGGTCGCAGAAGGTGATATAGGATGTGTCGGTGTCGTTGCGCCGGCGAAGAAAAATCGGCGGCTGGGCGGAGGCTAAAGAAAAATAATTTGCACATTAAAAAGGAGTCTGTTTTTAAAAATGACTAAGTCGTTGGCACATTAGAGCATGCAGCCTAAATAGCTCGGCGGAATAACAAGCGCTCCTCCCCCTCCTTCTCTCTCTTTCGTTCTCTCTCACGAGTGAGCGCTCCGCGGATGCAATAAAAAGATTTTCACGGGCGGGGCGAGGCAATTTTATTTCTAGAATGTTTGCAAGCCCCGCTGGATGAGAAAAGAAGCAGAGCCTCGCGAAAAAGAGATCGCTAAGCGCGAGACTCGGACGCCCGAGAGATAGCCGAGGTTCTTGATCCGAGGCTAAAGCTCGAAAGAGAGAGAGAGAGAGGCGCTGGCTCGAACGCGGCCTTGCACACATCGCCGGCTTATGAATAGCCCGTTCGACGAACGGCCGATGCGCCTCCTCGGCTTTTTCTTTCTCGCGGGAAAATCTCGCGCGCGCGAGCAGAAGAAGCGCACGCCCGGTTATTTCAGGAGGCCCCCCCCGCTCTAACAACACCCCCGTTAGTTCGAGCAAAAAATTACTGCGTGCGTGCCAATCTCTCTTTCTTTTTTTTTTTTATTAGTTTCTGCTGGCCTCAAGCCTTATTATCAACGCAATTGTATCTCCGATATGCTTGTTTGTTACTCTGTATACATAATACCTTGCCTCCCTCGACATCGGGTAAAAGCTAATTTTTTTTTTGATTTGCTGAAAATATAATGGGCGAGAGAGATATGGGGGGGGGGGAGAAGGAGGGACACGAGGCTAGAAGGCTAAACCCAGAGAATCAGGCCTTTATCGCTTCTCTTTTGCTTCCGTTCGCCGGGCAAATTTGGGGAAGAACTGTTATTGCATTCCCGAGGTGATTTTCGGCCGGTGTGTCACGGCTCCGTGGACACACCAGCGCCAGTTCGTTGCTTGCCTCGGTTCTTTTTTTTTTCTCTTTTTGTTTCGCTGTTGCTCTCTTTCTTTTTCGTCGGCCTCCTTCCTTCCAGTAATTGTTCCATCGTATCCTGTCGTTTTGCCTCTCCCACGACGTCCACGACTGCTCTAGCTTTTATTTCCTTGATCTCTATCGCTCGTAACAAATATCATCGGCTAGTCGGTTTCTCTGTACCTGCTCTATACGCATACGCGGCTAATCTTTCGAGAGGAAGCCTATGAAAGCCGAAGTATATCGTTACTTTCTTCGCAAAACAACAACACGCGGTTAATTTTCAAAAGTTTATCTTTCGCTTTGCAAGCAAAGGAATTTTGGGTAGTCGTGATGTTTGTCGCCAGCTTTCCGCATTCTTTCCCCATCGCGACTGTCATTGTTGATTGTTTTTCTTTTGGCGAGAAAGTATGTATCACTTTGTTGACGAAATAAAAAATAAACTTTCTTTTGGAAATTAGAATGAGCATAACGAGAGAGAGAGAGAGAGTGAGAAAGAGAGTATGTGTAGGGGGAGGGGGGCAGAATATATACCGAAAAGTTATTTGTCAATTTAAAAGTGACATAATCAATGATATAATGTAAACTTGTTGGCGGAACAAAGGCGCGAGCTCATGCAAAATTTGTTATTAATTTTTTTGCAAATTTATTAACATTCTTGACTGGTTGTATAAATTAAAAAATTTAGCAATTACCCGGTAAGCCATTGTGTACGCGCGCAGGGCGAGAGGCGTGGAGGGGAAGGGGGTGTGGGAAGGGGCTGTTTTTGTGTTTTAATAACCCGGCCCGTTATTTAACGAAACATTCAACATTTTTATTTTCCATCACTTGTTTTATTATTTATTAATATTTCATAAATTTTGATTTATTTTAATTAATTTGAAGTACAATCGGGCGGAATTATAATTGAAAATCATTCGAAGCGAAGTCCCGAACAAATATTTAAATTTGATTTTAAATTTAATTAATGTTATGAAAAGTTTTCATTGGTTGCCTGCCGAATTTCCATAAAAATCCAATTCTTCTCCATAATTGCAAAGCAAACGTGTAAACTTTTCGTTACTTACCATAAAAAAATAAAAATTTGCAATCGTGCAAATGAAAGCCCGAGCGAAAGCGGCCTGCTGAAAAATAGCAAAAAAGAAGCCTGTCGAGAGCAGGGAACGGGGGGGGGGAGATGCGAGCACGGATATACGCAAGCTCAGAGTCGCGAGGGGGGGGGGGGGTGGGGGGGGGCGGGGGGGGGGGGGGGGGGGGAATGAGGGGTTAACGGCGACTATAATAACGAAAAACATCAGATAAATCGAGGGAAATAAAAATTTAGTCGTCAGAGTGCGCGCGGCATCAGCGAACGGCACATGACACTTCGTTATCATAGCCCATTGGGCGCGTCGAACGAGAGCGTACCAGTCGAGAGAGCGAGAGGGTGCGGCGGGGGGGGGGGGGGGGGGGGGGGGGGGGGGGGGGGGGAGGGGGAGGGGGGGGGGCGGGGGGGGGGGGGGGGGGGGGGGGGGGGGGGGGGGGGGGGGGGGGGGCGCCGGCGGACGCACACGTTGGCTGGCTCACGGACGCGGCGCGAAATCCGCGCTACGCTGCCCGGCACGACAAGTAAAAGAGGAGGGCGGTAAATAGGGAGAGATTGTTAAAACGGAAAAGCGATGGTCGCCGAATAAATTGCACGGTAGGATGTATCGGCGTTATCGAATTAGCGTCAGCGTAAAATTTCGGATGGCTCGCTCGCTAATGTCCGCGAGCGGTCGAGGGAGAGAGACGAACCGAGCGAGAGGAATAGAGGGGGTGAGAGAGAGAGCCGCTCGGGTCAGGGGGTTGGGAGCGAGGGGGTCGGGGGGCGAAGGGGCTGGAAGCTGCGCTCCCGTATCGCGTTCCCGATATTCGCGGGCGCGGAAATCGTCGACGATAAATATTAATTATTTTTGTTTGTCGTTCCCCGGGCCTGGCCGCGCTGTAGCATTAATAACATTGCAAAGCCAAGCATTGCGCCGAGCGTTGCCGCCGCTGCCGCTGCATCTGCGTCGCCTACATACCTGGCCGGCTCGACTGAGAGGGAGAGAGCGAAAGAGAGAAAGAGAAGCGAGTAGGGGGGTCGAGGGGGGGGGGGGCGGACGGGCGAGCGCGCGCAAAAACGTTGAAATAACAGATTCGCCAACTGAAACGCAATAATCGCGACGGCCGAATACGTAATTTTCGCAAACAAAGTGCGTAAATAATAACCGCGCTATTTACCTGCGAGTCGGAGCCTGGGCGCGTATTTAATTATTATAAATGCATCGGCAGCGGGGGCGGCGCGGTGCAGGCAGGGGGAGCGAGCAACAGAGAGAGAAAGAGGGAAGCTCCTCCGATACAATGTGCCTGTAAGGGGAAAAAAGGAAAAAGCCGATGTGTGCGGACGAAGGTTCGGTGGCCAGTCCGATGTTTGTGCGTGTGTTCGCGAGGGGCTCGGGGGCAGGGGCCGAACGCGGAGGTGGAGAGCGGGGGCGCCAAAAAAGCGGCCTCGATGAAATCTATGCGAGCGATAAATAATGGTCCGACGACCCTTTTTGTGTGCTTTATCGCGTTAGTTTGATCGAATATTTGGTATAACCTTTTAGACATTGTTTATTGTATGTGGAGCACGCGCATGCAGGCAGAGGGAGAAAGAGAGAGAGAGAGAGAGAGAGAGAGAGAGGGCAAACGGAGGAGGTGGGGACGGGGGGGGGCTCTCGAAAATGCTGATAAATTATTTGCAGCCCGCGAGTTCCTCTTTTTATTATTATTATTTTTATGCTGTTTATCTTGTTCTCGCGAGAGCAAGGCGAAATAGCTTCCGAGCGTTAATTTGCAGTTATTGTGCAAAAAGCGTAAAACTGAAATTGCAGATTTTACGTTTGGAATTTATTTTACACGGGCGAATAATTATACTGAGTGCTGGATTGCGTAAGCTTTTACATTTAGATAACTGCAATGATTTTTGCGAATTCCAGGAAAATTTATATTCCACAACTCGTTCAATATTTTCCAATATTGAATATGCATTATTTTTTAATTCTGTAAATTCGAATATTTAATGCGCTCGCCTGTTTTATGCGCGCACACAGAGAGCTATATAGCGTGATGTGTATACGTATTTACGCGGGAGTGCAGGCCTATACACTGATACGTTTGCTTTGCTCTTACAATGGAATTAAAATAAAAGCGATTGAATCTTTTGAAAGGATACATTCCATTTTCAATGGGGCTTGTTACATTAAAAAGTACATGCAAATATATGTAAGTTGATTAATGCAAATTATTTATGATAAAAGCCCAGGGCCCTTCGTGCCCGCGCCCGCACGTAAATTCTCGCGCTAATACATATTTGAGCCCGATTAAAAATTTTTAATTACAAAGCCCTTTTTTCCAGCCCCTCCCCCGCCCCCTCAGTGCACTATTTCACCAAAGTGAAATAAGAGCCTCGACAAAACAAGCAACCACTACTTTTATAAAACGACCCACTCGCTCTCATCAGATACGTTTTGAAAAAATCGAAATTCCATAAATCGCGACTTCGTAGGTCCGGCAAAACCAGAACACCCGTCCAACTAATAAAAATATAAGCGCAACAACAATGTTAATCAAGCGGGCTGCTCGGGTACTGCAGGTCATGACGCAAGTAGCAACAGCAGCAGCGAAGCGACACTCGCCGGCAACGCACTTATGAAATCGGCGAATAGTAGCTGCGCGCGATTTTTAGACTGCAGACTTGGCAGTTTTTTCGGCCGGCCGCGCGGCTGCTGACACAGTTGCATAAATTACAGCCAGCAGATCGTTCTTCCTCTCCTCCTATTCCCCCCCCCCCTTGCAGCGCCGCGACAATGGTTAACGCGTAATCGCGTCCCCGATTCCGAGCGGCCGACAAAGAAGGGGAGGGAGGGAAGTGCAGGAAGAAGAGCGGACCGCGGAGCGAAAGGAAGTAGTGGTATAGCTGCGTTACCCTCGGGCCTTCCCCCCCGTGCACTTGACGCCCGCTCTTGATACCGATGCCGTTCGAGCGGGGGGACAATCTGCAAGTGTCGCAAGCGCCGCGAATTCGAGGTCAAGCCCAGGCCGGAACACACAATAGAAGCGCGGCCAAATCACATTCGCAGGCTTCTTTGCCGAGCGGCGGCCGCGATTAGTCATTGCGGTAGAAAGTTGCCCGGCAGATATTATATGCATACACGTTTCGGCACAAGTGCAGCGATTCATTCGGGGCATGCATGTACGGCCGACGCGAATACAATAGCTCGCGCGCTCGCTGCGGCTGGCGATTATATGCGTCGGCGTCGCACTTATTTGTATACGTTAACGCCGCAACTATTTTTCGCGGCCCCGATGACGCGGCGAAGATGACTTCGGCGCGGATGTAACCGACGACGACGAAGAAGGCTGATGGTCTCGTGGGAACAGTGGCTCCTCCCCCCCCCCCCGGAAGCCGTAGACGCAGCAGAGCAATTATAAGCCAAGGAGAGGGCCATCCTTGCGAATTTTAGCGGGGCCTGTACGGAATTGTTAATGCGGCTTTGTGCGCCCGGGCCATATACGAGTGGCTACAAGCGCGGGGCCCAGGATACGCGCGCGTTTCGGCTTAATAATACGCGACTGCATGCAGCCCGTCTGTCTGTGTGCGTGTACGGTAGATGCGAGATTGTTGTAATTAGGCAGGCCAGCGCGCTCGCTCTCTCCCTCTGCACGCCTAGGCCAGTATGCGAGGGCCGAGCCCAACTCAACCATGTGCACTTCCTCGTGGCCGCCCGGTGCCCGCGGATTTAAATGGCCCGCCGGAATCCTCGGGGCAGGCCCTCCTATACTCGCGACTTCCGAGCTCGCTAACCCCGAGTATAGAAACGCGCGAGCGGAGTTACGCGTATGTATATATACCTACACTATCGCTGGGTCTTTAGCCTTTGCGAAAAGACAGGCGGCGATCGTCGACGAAAATTCGGAGCTTCGGGGCAAAGTCGCTTGGGTGCGCTCTCTCCTCTTTTTTTTTTGTTCAGCTAGGCTTATATGGAGTACACGCATGCACTCTCGTCTCGCTCCCCTGCACGTTCGTTAGGCGCGTGCACTTATGAATTTGGCCAATGGCCCCGGGTCGTTCTACGGGGCCCAAAGCAAGCCCGTGTGAATGAACGCACTTCCTGCCTCTGCCCCCCCTCTCTCTCTCTTCCCTGTGTTGCGTTTTAGAAAACGCGCCCGGGTAATTGGAGGGTGGGCGCATCCGAGTATAGGCAGCTACGGTCCCGCCCCTATACGAGCCCCTCGACGCGTATACGCACCTTCCTGCTCGCAAACGGCGAAACTCTTGCGAGCGAGCTCTTCCTCTTTCCCAAGCGCGAGACTTGCGGCTCTTTATCTGACTCGGAGTGAAGGTCTCATTGTCATTGCGGACTCATCTACCCTCTTTGCGCTTTACTCTTTGACGCTGGCATAGTCCGCGCGACAATAGCCGCTAACAAGTCTCAGGCTAACGGCCAAGCTGCCGTACTCTCGGGCCGAAAACGCTCGCGTATATCGGCGAGTGCATATGAATTTGAATCTAAAGAGACGGGCGATGTATGAATATACAGAGGGGCGTTGCGAAATGCGAAATAATCGACGTATATACATACGAGGTGGTATTTTGGCAGTCGAGGTGTTTGCGCAACAAAGACGACTGCAGCAGGCCGGCGGCGGTAGCGCGGTGGCTTGTTGTCGCAAATGAGAAACGCACTCGGAATTGCAAAAAGGCCGATTCGTTTATTCTTGCGCAAGAGTTGTTTAATGAATAATGAGCCGCTGCTGGCGCGATCATTTGCTTAGTTACCACGCCGATGACGACGAACGCACGGCTAAACGTATATACACACTCGGCAGCGCACGCACACCAACATGGCTAGCCCGAAATCTCGGCTTTGACAAGCACACTTTCCTGCGTTGCGTAATGCCCGAGCAAGAGAGAAAGAGAGAGAGAGAGAGCACGCACAACTTGCCGATTCGGCAAACATCGCAATTGGCGAATGGAAATTTCGGCATCTTTGGCAAACGCTCGAGAGGCAGAGATGAAGAGGTCGTGAGGCTGGCCGAGATTAGAGGGGCACCTGCGCCGAGATATCCGGCTACGATAGTCCTGCAGGAGCAGTGCGGCGAGAGAGAGAGGGAGCACACGCCGTGGGAGAGACTGGCGCCGGGAGAGGATAGGACGCGAGAGCCGAGGGTGGACCCGGTGACAGTGACGTATGGCCGCGCGCGGCCCCGCAATATTCCCCCCGGGCCCAGCGACAAGCAGCGGCGGCTGCATAATTTTCGGCCAAGCCGACCTCTTTAAATCGTCTTTGACGGCTCGGGCGCCGATGCTGATTGCACCGACGATCGCTCCCCCTCGCGTGCAACCTCTTCGATCTAGGGCTCTTCAGCCGATCTATACCGCCCCCCCTCACTATTGAATAGGTTTTCCTTTTTTTCTAAGCCACTCCGGCTGGATCGTTGATTTTAGGCAGCGCATTCGAAAGCCCTGCCCGTCCGATCGATGTTTTTGACGCGTGTAATACGACTATTTCATTTTTATCAGCAGTTTCGCGCGATAACGTTATAGATTCGCGCAGAGTTTGCACGCTTTACACGGAAAGTATACAAATCGGGCGTTTCGACATTTATCACTATCCCGCGTATTATTATTTTTCGTGCAAGGACAAAATGAAAATAAAGAGGCATCGGGAGGAGAGGGGGGAGGGAACGAGAGAGAAGAAGAAAAAGAAAACAAACAAACAAGGTTTGCATACGAACGCGCGTCGCCATTTATTTTCGTCGATTCTATAGTGGCATTTGCGTAATTAATCATCTTTTATCAAGTGAATTCACAAATTACTTATCGCCGTCTTGCGTTGAAATTATTTTAAAACACAGAGTCGCGCACACGCACACGCTGCAACGAACTTGTCTGTTTGTGTGCGTGTGTGTGTTTGTTACTAAGCAGACGCAACTGGCGTTAATACGCCTGTGCTTCTAATCTGCGGACTTTAGATAACGGCTTCTCAAACGGCTGCTTTGAAACACTTTTATCTGGCATCGCACCTCTACAGACGTAAAAAAAAAGCATCTCGCTAAATGCGAGGTTGTCTCGTGAAAAGGAAGTATAATAATAATGAAAAAAATAAACAAAACTGTTTTGCCAGCGTATTTATCGTAGAACTCGCCTATGCAGCAGTAGCAGCGCTGTTTCTAGTACTGCATTATACGAAATTTCTCGGCAGCCGGCGAATGTGATATATGTGAAAATTTAGCCGGCTGCTGAAGGAGCGATAAAAGTCTAAGAAGCAAAGCAATTTATTTACAAGAAGAAGAAGACGAGGAAGAAGAAGAAGAAGCAGACGTGGAAGCAAAGAGCGGCAAAGGGGTGTGGCGGGGAAGGGGGGGAGGGAAGAAAAAGTTTTTTCCACTCGACTCTATGAATGTATCTAACGAAGGTGGAGGCGCAAGAGGATGGGAGCAAAGTAGCTTGCATTTTCTCCGTACGTCAGCGGAATTGAATCCCTTGGCGCGTCCGAGCAGCAGCAGCAGCAGCAGCAGCTCGAGTCGTACTCGTAGCTCGATCGGCCCGGGCGCAAGTATTCTTCCTATGAAAGCTTACTAGACATGTCGATCCGGGCATTCTAGGCGGATGACACACATATTACATCCGCCGCGCGAGGCGCGCTGTCTTTGTTCCCCCCACTGCTACTCGCATTCTGCAAGTAGCTGCACTTTTTTTTTCCTCCCGCGAGCAGCCACTCGCCGTGTCATCACTGTCACACGCTCCTTCCCTCCCACCACCTGCGAAGGCAGGCATCGAAATTGCCCAACGTCCACTCGGAATTCACCGGCTGCTTAGATTCTACACCCCGGGCGCGAGTCGCGATGCTCTCCTTTTTCTAGACCACTCTCCCACGTATATACCAGCGAGTACCTGTACACCCGCATACTCTTGCTCCGAGCCGAAGTTACGCAACGAGCAATGTTTGCACTTGCGTCGAACCTACGGCTTGATTTTCCCAGGCAGCTTGTAAATTGGGGAGGCTTGTTTTCAAGCTCATTCAATCGCCGGATTGTTTATAACGCAGATATATATCGGTAAGCTCGCTCTGTAATTCTTACGTCAACAAATTGGCTTTGGAGCAAAAACGAGTTTTTATCCGGGAGGTAAAAAAAGGCATGGGCCAAATTGTTCTATCGTGAGCGCGACTTTTCGCCTGTGCGACAACAATAATAATTATATTCCTTCATACTTTTATGCTCGGGACGATAAGATAAGTTTACTTTTAGTATACGCGCACATCGGGCTCTCTCTCTCTCCCTCTCTCGTATGTGCATCTAAATGACGAATGCAAAGAGAGCGTTATTTCACTGAAATTATCAAGATAAGTTTTTGCCGGGGAGATAACAGCGCGCGCGCACGCACACACACACGAGCGAATAATCGCAAAGTGTGTAAGCGACAAGTTGAAAAAATTTTTGTCTCTTCCTTTTTCTTCTTCTTTTTTATTTTATTTCGTTTTAATCACTCGCTCTATGTAGGTTATTGAAGAACAAAATCGCGCAACGGTCGTGCATAAATATTCGAGCTCGGCGTTCGAATTTGCAAAAGCCTGACGTTAAAAAGGATAGTTTTCGTTCGGCGTTGAGCAATCCGGCTGACTTTTAACTGCACTTACGCAAGTGGGGCCTGGAAATAACGCGACGCAATAAAAATCGAATTCGTCGTCGTGAGCAAGAAAAGACGAGCAATACAGGGGGAGGGGGGGAAGAGGGGAGGCTTGGCCAAACAACTTGATGGAAACTGCCTTAATGATCGGCCTTACCTATACCGAAAATTCGACTTTGCGCACTTTATGGAGCCGAACGACATGTCGAACGTCGCATGCTCCAGCTGCAGAGCAGTCGTCGTATACGAACCCGATGCAGCGATAAAAAAAAACCATCACGACTTGCCTTGTACTCTCCCTCGTATTATCAAGTCCTACTTTCTTCGGCTAAATTTAATGCCTTTTTTCTCTCTCGTCGTTTTCCAAACTGGCGTTTCAACAAAAAATTATCGCGGGAATAGCCGTTTTCGGTGGATGTTGGAAAAAATCGGCGACAAAAAATCTTGTAACGCTTGTAACTCTTGGCTTTAGCCTTTGAATTTTCTAAAAATATACGGCACTATTACACGTTGTTATAGATTGATCAGTTCTAAGTATGCGATGTTATTTGTCGATAAGCGTTAAAAATCTACTTTAGACACGTTTCGAAGAATCGTCGAAAATTAATTGATGCGATTAACAGTTAAATGGTCTAGAAGACATTATACTTCTCGAGTTTATTCAATGGTAGCGAAAATGTCTGTTGCCACGTTAAGTCGCAATATGCAAGGATATAGACGTGTCAAAATTTGGGTATAATAATTATCGAGATAAGGAATATAAAGGCGAAAGAGCAAATTTTTAATATTAATGATTAAATTAATTTCCATGTTTGCCGCAAGCTAATGTATAATTTATTGCACTTTTAAAAATCCTCCAGATATTTCCAATCAATTTAAAATTTTCAGAACCAACTACCCTGGAATTTGAATGCATGTTTAATTAATTCGTGCTTTACTGCCTTAAATAGACAATTATTAATTATTTAGCCTTTGAACTGTTTTAGAAATTTAATGAAATATCTGTAGATCGATTTCGTATATTCATATTACTTATGAACAACATTACTAAATTATAAAGCACAAATTTTATCAAACCTACGTCTATAATTTACTTTTAAATATTGATGCCATTAATTTTTCATTAAGACAGAAGCAGTTAACCGCGGGAACATTGCAGCTTGATTTATGAATACAGATCTGAAAAACGTTTATGTATAACTTGTCTCAGATTATCACAAAAGATTTTTAGCGACTCAAGAATACGAGAAACAATAAAACTGTTATTTTTCTTATTACGATAATGCGTAATTACAAAGAACTAAAATTATCTCAAATCACTTATCGATATGAAATTAATTAAAAAAAAATTCCTTAATTTTGAATTAAAAACGTCTATTGTATTTATCGAATTGGATACCAAAATATCTGACATATCAAAATTCCAAAGTATATCTATCTTCCTTAAAATCATTAGTATTCATAATCGATGCTTTTTATCTCAAATACACTCGATCTACTAAGAAATTATCAATAAGACGTTTTTCTTATTACACTATTTTACATGAACAAATGCAAAACTGATTAAAATACATAAGCACAAAAATTTGATATATTATTACAACAAACTATTTTTTCCAATTTTAAGCCTGTCCAGTATCGAATAAAAAACAAATTATAGTCATTTGAAAAAGAAAGAAATGAAAAAATAATCTCTTTTTTCTCTTTCTTCCATATGCGGTCAGTCATACAAGCCTATACTCTTCTCTAGCAAAGAAGAAGGGAAGATAAAGACGAAGAAAACGAAGTAAAAGAAGATGAAGCTGGCAAGAGGGTAGGTGGGGGGAAGAGGCCGAGGAGAAGAAACGAAGAAGAAGAAGAAGAGGAGCGAAGAAGCAAGAGAGAAAGGACAGGGTGTAGGCTAGTTTTCGTGGGCCGGTGAGGCCGCGGGCCTGTGCCGGAGTGGAGGGAGGTAGGGGGACGAGAGAGGGAGCAGGAGAGGCGATGCGAAATTTTCGAGTAGGAAGAAGACGGTTGCGGCTGTGTGGTGGTGGCGGTGGTGGTAGCGGTGGGCGCGGGCACGAGGGAGAGCCGAGGAGGTGAATGTCCACGGGGGCAACCTGTTCGGGGTTCATGGCCCTCTCGATGCGACTCTAGCGCATGCACGCGCCGGGCCTGTGCTGCTGCTGCACAGCCAAGTTGCACCGGCCCGGCTACTCCTCCTCCTTCCTCCCCTCGCCCCTTCCTCCCTTCTCCTACCAAAAATTCGCTAGAGCGTACCGGGCCCGAAAGCGCATAGCCGTGTCTTCTTCTTCTTCTTCTTCGGCTCAACATGCGAAGGAGATTCGTTGGCTAGATTAGCACGGCTAATACTTTCCACGCTGCGTTTCGTCTTTATTCCCAGATGCGTTATAAGCTCGCTCGTATACGAATAAAATTTTTTTTTATCAATTCTAATTCGTTATTTTGTATTTACAATTATTGATCTATAATTTTGAGTTTGTGTTTTTAAGGAGGGACAAATTGTTCGATGTTTAATTATGAATTTTACAAGGGAGGCCGCCCAATTAAAATTAATTTCGACATTTTCATTTTTCCCGGTTATTCTTTGTTTCATAATGCTACCGATAACAAGGACAATGTAATTTGCTACCCTTTTTTTTTGCTGGCAAAGCTACACAATAAACTTCATAATTTTGCAAATTATCTACTTTCGAGAAGAGGACTTTGAATAGTCATATTGTGGTGTACTTCAATGAAACTTCATTCAAGCCCTAAACTTAAATAAACTTTTAAAAACGCAAAGCCCGATGAATAGAGTGTAACGTCTCACTTAATCTGTAATACTTTTGAAAAAGCTTAATTCTATTATGAATAAAAGAAAAACGGGCAAAAAAAGTGAGAGAGCGAAAAAGAGGGGGGGGGGGGAGGGAGGTAGAGGTGGAGGTAGCGGCGATGATAAAAAAAACTAGAAATACAACAATGTTAAGAAAAATGTAGAAAAATATAAAGCGAAACAATCAGGGGAATAAAGGATTCGGCGAGCAGGCGAGCGAGCGAGCCTTGTGGCGAATACGTAAATATGGAAATGAAGTTGCACAAAAACGTTGTTTCTTCCCTCAAAAAAGGCCAGAGAAGAGAGCGAAAGAGAGAAGGAGAGAGAGAGAGAGAGAGTGAGAGCATTGAATTGTCTCTCAAATGTGGGAACGTATTTTTCTAAAGATCTTAGACTAGACGTCTCCGAGTCAAGCTGCACCGGCTGCAGCAGCAGCAGCAACGGCGACAGGACCAAAAGGATTCGAGAGAAAGGATAAAAAGAAGGAGAAAAATAGCGCGCGAGCGCCCGCTCGACGAGGAAGACGACGACGAGAAGGAGGAGGGGGAGGAGGAGGTAGCGAAAGAGAGAGAGAGAGAGAGAGAGAGAGAGAGAGAGGGGGGAGCGGGTGCCAGTAGGCATGTGTATATAGTGTAAAACGCCGGAGCGTCCGCGGATGCAGGCTCCTCTCTCAAAGGGATAGGAAACCAGTTTGGTGCAGCTCGCACAGAGAAAGAGAGAGAGAGAGAGAAGAAGGGGAGGGGGCGGGTAGCGTAGCCCGCACCAGTTCCCCGATGCCAGGGAGAAAGCTTGAGAGAGGAGGCTGGGGGCTAGGGAGGGTGGGGGGCAAAAGCTTATTCGTCTTACCTCCCGAGATTCTCTATTCTATTATCCGGGCTGTCTTTAAGAAGTCCCTTTTTGCGGGGCCCCGAGACAAGAGGCGAAGGAGAAGGAGGAGGCGAAGAAGCGGCGCGCACCGAGCGCGAATGCAGTTATAACTCATTCGCGTCGGCGAGGCACCGGCGGCGAGCCCGGCTACCGAAACAAAACGTCACCAGCCAGCCCGACCACTGAGAGAGAGAGAGAGAGAGTGAGGCGCTCGATCGCTTGCGTCCGAATTCGCCGTCAAGGCCTATACGCTCTCGCGTATACACAGTAACGCCCCGAGAGACAGCCGGACTAGAGCAGAGTCTCGTGTGTCTTGCTAGACACGCTTTTATCTACTTGGATACTGCATTAACGATTACCGATCGCTTACTTATACTCCTCCCTCCGGAAGTGACGCGTTTCTCTCTCTCTCTCTCTCTCTCTTTCTCGCTCTCGTGGTCTGTTCTTTGCTCTTGCTTCGCAAAGCCGAAGGTTACGTCAGACGAAACGACTGCGGGCGTGGATATTCGCATTCCGCGGCACAGGCTCTTACGGGGGCCGCTCTCGGAAGATCCGTCGGGTAAACTGGTCAATTAGGAGCGCCACCGAACGGCTCTTTCTCTCTCTTCCCCTCTGCTAATGGCCTGCGAAATATTAATTGACCCGCGCCCATGGGTGCGAGCAGCCATTTATGGCAATCGCTACTGAATGCAGAGAACGTCTACCAAGCTGAATTATCCGACGAGCTTATGACGTCGATTACTCGGACTTACTACGAGTCGTTTTTTCTTTTTTTCATTTCTCCTCACTTTGTTCGCGCCGATTTTTAACGAACTTTGGCAGTAGTCAATTCTAGTCGATTTTCAGGTTTTTCTAGACTGTATCAATATCAATCTTGGGATGATAGGTTTAAAACTTTTTTTTTTTAATAATTAATCTAAATAAAAATGTAGAGTTAATAAAGATGCATGCACGAAGATTAGGATGAAATGAAAACATTTCGAAAAATGCAAAGAGCGAAACGAAATAATGCCTCGGATTGTAAAACGTTAGAGGCCTATTTTTGGAGACAGGCTACACGTATACTATCGGGAAAACTAAGTCAGCAAAACGTAGTCCGCACAAAGTTGACAGCGAAAACAAAACAAAAGGCAGAGAAAAAAAAAACGGAACGAAATAAAGGAGGAACGAACTCGAAGAAGCGGAGAGAGAGAGAGAGAGAGAGAGAGAGAGAGAGAGAGAGAGACCGAGGGAGAAAAGGAAGAGGAGAAATAAAAAATTAATCCTGGAAATAAAAGCTGCGCATCCAGAAAAATATGCCCACATGCGTGTCCCCAGCATGCATCTACACACTTATATACACCCACATACAGATACACACGCACATGTAGGTATGTACATCGGGAGAGGCCGGCTGCTCGATGCGCAACTAACTGTACATAAGTTTGTCGGTGCTTGCTCGCGCTAAGCGCCGAGCCGCGACATCGGGCCTCTCTTCTCCTCTCTCTCTCTCTCTCTCTTGCCAAAATAAAGAGAAAGAGATACGGACTTTTGGCTAGCGGCAGCAGCAGCAGCAGAGCGGTGGAAGAGGGTTGAAGGGGGGTAGAGGAGTAAGTGGAGAAGGAGGTGGAGGAGAAAAGAGCGGGCAGCGAAAAGAGAGAACGAGCCGAAGAAAAAGAGTGGGAAGCGGCAGAGAGAGAAAGATAGAGATGGGCCCGTTGACGAGGAGGGGCAGGGAGAAAGAGAGAGAGAGAGAGAGGGCGCCGAGAGGCCGGCGACGAAGCGCTCTGCAGAAGCTCTCTCGCGGTCCCGAGGACTAGAAGTGCCCCTCGTCGGAGAAAGAGCAGGAGAGCGTAGTGCAGCGCTGGGGGAGTAAGGGAGAAAGAAAGCGCAAATCTTTCTCTCGCTTTCTCTCCCCGCTGATATATCTGCTGGGCCTACGAGCTGGCTCTCTCTCTCTCGGGGGCAGAGCGCGGGTGACGCGGGGGAGGGTTGCAGAGCGGCGGCCTGAGGAAGCTGGGAGGGACGGGGGGGGGGGGCACCGCGAGAGCAGCGGCTCCAGGCGCCCATAGAGGGGAGGTAGACAGCGGTGGCGGCGGCAGCTATATCACGAGTAGAGAGAGCCGCGAGTTTTGAGCATAGCCAGAGAGAGGCTGGTGGGGCAGCAGTCGCCGCCGCCGGAGGAGCCGCAGCCGGCCGAAGAATCGGGTGAAGGACCAGGACAGCAGCAGCAGCAGGGCCAAGGGGTGCCGGAAGGGGGCAAGACGCCAGAAAGAGAGATAGAGAAAGAGTGAGCTTGGAAGCCCGGAGGGGCTATAATGTACTGCCCGAGTAAAAGCAATGGAGAGAGAGAGCGAGAGAGAGAGCGAGAGAAAGAGTGAAGAGAGGGGCTCGTTCTCGCTCTCGCGCCTACTTCTTTCGGCGCATTCGTGTCCCTCTCGCTCGCTCTCGCTCGCTCGTTCGGGCGGCGTTTTTTCGCTGGTGGGGCGGCTACCGCCCCTCGTTCGGCCGCCCCGCTCCAGCGGACTCGGGCGCTCCTCTCTTCGGGGGCCCCTCCCCTTCTTCTCCTTCTCCTCTCCTTCTCTCGCTCCCTCTTTTAGAGGTTCCTATGAATTTTGCGACA
The DNA here is from genome assembly GCA_030522585.1 of Anagyrus pseudococci. Taxonomy (NCBI): domain Eukaryota; kingdom Metazoa; phylum Arthropoda; class Insecta; order Hymenoptera; family Encyrtidae; genus Anagyrus; species Anagyrus pseudococci. Next base: position 59,613 of record JAPYYQ010001763.1, read on the forward strand.
CTCAATAAAAAGTGGTTCCACGAGGTTAACATTTCGGTAACTATACCCCTCGCCTACCCGCCGCCTCCGCCGCCACCTCCACCACGACCACCACCACCGGCAGCAGCAGCATCGCCACCGCCGCGCACGCATATTCCCTCCCTCCTTGCTCTTTCTCCCTCCCTGGGCTCACCCGCACATGAACTATCAGCAGCGCGTATGTACACACATACGCACGGCGGAGCAAGGAGCCGGAGGAGAGCGTATATATCCAGACGAATATAACATAATACGCACATGCACGTAGAAAACAACGAGGCCGGCCGCGCGCGCTCGCGCACACAGGCTCATTAGCATTGGCCGAAAAAGAGAAAGAAGCGAGAGAGCGAGAGAGACACCGAGACTACGACGAGGACGATGATGACGAGGACTACCACCACCAGCGTCTCCACCACCACCACCACCACCACTACTTACAATTACTATTACTAATCTGCCGGATCGTACATACACATTGGCATATATACTAATATATAGTACAAGAGAGGCGGCGGCGGCGGGCAGGGAGTAGCAGCATAGCAGAGCAGAAGCGGCGGGCCAAGCGGGCGGGTGGGAGAGGGGGGGGCCACGAAAGAGAGACGGCGAGAAAGAGTTTGGCCGTCGGCGGTGGCGGCGGCGGCGGCGGCAGCGGCGGGGACGCCGAAAAAAGTGCACGGGAGAGGCAGAAAGAGAGAGAAAGAACGAAGCGGGTCCGAGGGGGAGAGCGAGAGGGAGAGAGTCGGACGGACGGATGGACGGATGGGAGAGAGGGCGAGGGAAGCACACAGGCGGCAGGGAGTAGCAGGAGCAGCGGTGGCAGCAGCAGCAGAGAGAGAGAGAGAGAGAGAAAGAGAGAGCGGGCGCGCGGGGCAGAAAGCGAAGCGCGCGCGAATCAAGTGCTTTGGCCAGTCGCGTTCCCAATCACTCTACGACTAGGTAGTCCCGGTGTCCGAACCAGAGCCCGGCTCTGCTCCTGCTCTCTGTCCATCTCCGGCGGCCGACTCGCTCTGCAGTCACGCGCGCCCGGCCCCCCGAGCACGACACACGCGCGTCACCATCCCGCGATTAGCCTCAGTCTCGCACCCACACGCACCACCACCGCCCTTGCCACTACCCTTTATAACGCGCGGCCGTTTTTCTTCAACCCCCTTCGCCGACCGGACGATATACTCAAGTAACACTGTGAAAAGCGCGTGGCCCCCCTTGACGTTTTCTCCTTCGCCGTGACGACGACTTTTTTTTCTTCTTTTTTTTTCCTCCGCAATTTCGTCGATCCAGCGGACATTGGTGTTGCGTTGACTCGGCCGCATCTCCAGGATCTACAGCAGCAGCATCGGCATCATCATCGGAGAAAGATTATCAAACGGAGCAATCGGAGCAGCAGCAGTAGCGGTGAGTGCGGCCGAGCACGTGTCGCGCTCTCGAGCCCTGCTCTCCTCCACAAGAGAGCGAGCGAGAAAGAGAGAGAGCCCTGACGCGTGCGCGCGCGTCCAGTATCAGCAGTAGCAACACAGAGCGGGAGCGCGCGCTCTTCGGTCGGCCGGCGCACAGCTTTCCCAGCAGCGATACCCAGCGGCCTGGGCGTCTTGCCCTGTATGTCGGGCCTCCGTCCAGCTTGTCCCGCCGCCAGGAAGTGCTCGCTCCTGCCGCTGCTGCTGCTGAGCCAAGCGGCTAGGCCCCGCTGATGAGCCGGCAGCCGCCCTAATTCAAGAGATAACAGACTGACGAGGATAGCCGCAAGCAAGGAACGCGACACTCTCGGAGAGCAACAAGACTTATAAGAGACGATCGGCAGACGAGTGCGCTTACACGCAACCTCCCCCGGTACGTTACTCTATACACGTAACACACGAGAAGACTAGCGCTCAGCCAAAGAGCCAGAACAAACAAAAAAGGAAAGGAAAAGCGGAGCAGGATCTAGAAAGCTTGCGGCAGTTGAAGAAGTGAAGCCCGTGCCCGAGTTTCCGCAAGCGCTGCTGCTGCGTCATTCGGCGGTTAAGTACGGCAAGTTGAGCGCATAACATCGTTACACTACGGACCCTTCGGTTCTCGAGCAGCAGCAGCCCTCGGTGCTCTTTGCAAAACGAGGACAGAGGGAGAGAGAGAGTCGAAGGAGGAGCCCTTGAAGGCCGGATAGAATAGAGACGGAGCGATGGACGTTGGCTCGGAGGCGATAAATCCGAGGCCGCGTGACGTACTCGATAAATACTCGAACGGAACGGTGTAAACGCCGGAGGAGCAGGAGGACGAGAGAGAGAGGAGAGAGGTGGAGCGGAGGCAGGCTGTGTGCAAAGGGAGCCCGGGCTGGAGAGAAAGAGAAACAGAGACAGAGAGCGAGAGACTGGGAATAAGAAGAGCAGAAGTAGAGGAGAAGAAAGACGACGACGTTAAGGAGAGAGAGAGAGAGCGGATCACCGTTAGCTACCAGTAGCAGTAACAGGAGGAGCACGAGGAGGACAAGCCACCAGGACACCTTCATTTCGCACGCACCCCCCGGGACCTGAACAAGGTAAGCACCAACAGAGCGCCTTGTAGACGTAGACACCCCCCCCCCACCCTACCAAGCGTTCACACCGTCTACGACCAACGCGCTACTTCCGCTCTTTTATCGTTGCTTATATGCACTGCGAGCGCGGCATGCACCGACAGCAGCTGCACTCGGCGACAGACGTTTTCGTGAAAAAGAAAAAGTATATATATACAACGGCTCTCGAGCTTACGATATTCTCTCTATTATTTCGACTGCCAGTGGTTATTTTTTTTTTGTTGTTTTCTTTTTCGAGATTCAGTTTAAGGGCTCGAGATTTTAGTGGAAGTACGCGGATGGTTTGGTGTGAATTTCTTTTTTTTATTTAGTGATTGAATAAACAGTTGGTAACTGCGATGTAACCGTTGTGACAAGTATATAGAAACAAAAAAGGCAACGAAAAAGATAACGTAATCTTTTTGGCGTTTTATCTTTTCTTTTTTTGTTTTATTTGTGCACGTGATTTTGAAGTTTAAAGTAATTGAACTCAATGTTACTTTTGGAGAAAAATTATTGGTCGTTCAAATTTCCGAGCACTATTTCGAAATTTATAAAACATCTTATTAACGAACGATTTTAATGAAATATTAAGATGTCCTGGGGGAAAATTGAATTGTCAACTGGTTACGACAAGAATTTACAATAATATTATCTTAGCGGTAACATTAATTAGCGTAACGTAATAATCCAGTCCTACAAAACTATGCATGCCCGTTGGAAAAAAAAAATAAACGTCCTCGACTCCAAGTAGTTCTTAGTTTTTTCTACAAGCGAGAAACGCTCGATTTTCCCACTTGTCGCTTCTCGAGCATTTCCACAAGTGCGCCTGCTTTCGCGGTCACAACTATGTTTTCGTGTCTGTGTGTATACATACAAACACGCACAAACAGGCGCGCGTCAGCATACGCTCCGAGAGAACGAGCAGATCTGTGCAGGTACGTGGATGCCGTAAAATGGATGGGAGTACGGTTTAATAATGTGCCCGAAAGATAGTCCCAGTCGATCGAATAATTTACCCTCTTTGACGTAATAGTAGGTCTAATACGTAATTACGATTAATCCTTACGTGGCCCGTCGTCAAGGTGCCGCTTGATTCTCTCTTGGAAAGATTTGATAATTGGTAAACATAAGTATTATATCGTTGCGAAGAATTAATGAGTACTTCGTGCGAATAGAAAAATCAGCTGAAAATAGTGATAAACTTTTTTTTTTCAAATCCGATATTGAATAACCCACGAAATAAGTTTATCGCATCATCTACGCTTTTTCGCCGGATAAAAACGTCGAAATCTTTTGCCAACATTACCTAATCATCGCAGCGTATAAAGAAACGTAAAAAAAAGTTGATTTCCTTGCAAAAAAGCCCATCGATTATCATAAAAGCGTAAAAAAATGTGTAAGGAAACAACACAGTAAACGAATGAAAAATAAGTAGAAAGAAAACAAGGAGAGAGAAAGAAAGTAGGATGGTCGAAAAAGCGAGAGTAGAAAAGCGAGAAGAGCGTGCAATTGAGACTGCAAGTCGCGAGAGAGAGAGAACGAGGCGTACACGTTCGTACGTATACGTATATACTGGCTCTAGCTGAAATATCTCCGTCTCTGTCGGTCGGGGAGGTGAGCTCACTCTCGCGCTCATTGAGGCATTCGTCTGAGGGGGGGGGGGGAGAGGAAGGGGGTCGGTCGGTCGGTCGGCCGGCCGGCGTGGGCGGCCTAGACCCTGGCGCGCTTTAGAGAGAGAGAGCGGCTAGACACGCGCTAGACGATCGGCCGCCGCCGCCACCGTCGGCGCGCTCTCACACACTCACGAGCGTTAGAAAGACCGAGCAAGCGAGACAGAGCGAGCGAGTGAAAGAGCGAGAGGGAGGGGTTGAGTACACACGTACAGCCTGAACTCGCGCGCTCGGAGAATCAGAGCCGTACTCGCCTCCTCCTCCTCCTGCTGCCCTCCCTCCCCCCGCTAGCGGCGCTGCCACCCGGCCCCTCTGACGTAATCTCCCGCAGACACGCCGAGCCGATCCTTTGTGCCCCTCCCCGTGCGCGCCCCTCTTCCTCCGTGCCTCTTTTCTCGCTTGCTCTTTCGCGCTCTAGAGTGTCTGTCCGTTTGTGGGCCTCTGCTGCGCGCCTCTCTCCAAGTGTGTGTGTGTGCTGTGCACATGACGTATATACACAGAGAGAAAGGGGGGGTCCCCGCCTGTGATAGGTATACGCGAGTAGTCTGCACATCGCGCCGCGACGAGAAAGAGAGAGAGAGCACGCGCGTGACCCTGACTGGGTTGGATCAACGAGCGGCTGCTGCTGCTGGAGAGAGCGTTAGGCTGACTATACACACACTCTTCCTTCTACTACTCTCTCTTTCTCTCTCTTGCTCGTTCGCTTGGCTTGTGCACTCGCCAGACCGCTAAATTCCCACTGTACTTGCGCTCTCGCAGTCTGTCTGGGCTACTATACACTCCTCTCATTCGCAGTCTCGGACGACGCGCTTTTCTCCAGGCCAGTCGCGCGCTCGCTAGCCTGTTTACCTTCTCGCTTTCGCTCGCGAATTCCGCCGGCTCAAGGCCGCGTTTTACTCCCCCGGCCCCCCCTCTGTTTTCTACATAGATCTCCTCCGTCGACGTAATTTAGAGCGAGAAAGAGCGCCGATCCACGATCGCGATGACCTTGGATCGTGTAACACTTTTGCACCGGCAGCGACGAGAACAAAAAAAAAATGAAGTAGGAAAACACCAGCCAAATTTTGTTTGGATTAGCATAATAAAGAAGAGGAGAGAGAGAGAGAGAGAGAGAGAGAGAAAAAAGATGTATACTTACCAAGTGCAAAGTCACTTTTGCAGCCAACTTAAGTTTTGCCTCCTTTCCAAAAGAATCGATGCTCGTTGGTGTGCACCTGAAAAACGCAGAAAAAAATCGTAGCGATTAGTCATTGTTTTCAAAGCCAAGTGGGCAAACGTGGGGGGGGGGGGGCAGCTTTGTAGAAAATAAAGGTAAAAAAAGCAGCAAAAAAATTTAAAAAAACAACAACGCCAACAATCATTTTACAGTCAAATGCCCGGCGTTGTCTCTGGGCCTTCGTTTTTTCCTCGGAGCGCTTATGAAATTTTCAGTAGCGGCTTCGCAAATGAGCAGATATCGCGAAACGGTAGCGCTCGAGAACGCGTAGGAGAGAGACTTTTTTCGGCGCGCCTCCGTCGTCTCGCAAGCCGCTCCCCTACAAGCGATGCATCGGGTTTGCTGCGCCAAAGAAAAAAAGCGAAAAAAAACAGAGAAAGAAAAAAAAAGGAAAGAGAGAGAGAGAGAGAGAGAAGCACGTAAAAATAGAGAGTTCGCTAGGCGCGAGGCGCTGCGGCGCAAAAATAGTTCGGACGTTGCAGGCGAATTACGCATCGCGTTCTTTCTTTTTCTCCTCCTCCTACGCTCGAGAGGAGAAAGGCAAGAGCATCCCAGCAGATTATTCGCGGGCGTTTTTAAACCCACGGCTATACCTCTCCCCCCCCCCCTTCATGCTCCGAAATCGTCGATAGACCTCTCAGGACGGCCCGTCCCCCTCGGAGCTCTCGAGAGATAGTCCGGGCGCCACGGGGGTTTTCGTAGGCCATCGAGGTCCACTGCTCCACCAAAGTTTTTTTTATGTATTTTCACCTCCTGAATTCAAATTTCGAG
>JAPYYQ010001764.1:0-32673 GCA_030522585.1 Anagyrus pseudococci
TAATATATTTCGAGTCTGTCCCCCAAAACCTATACAGTATAGTAAATTTTCTAAAATTTTGTTGTAAAATTTACTTATACTTATTTATACGTGTACTTTCGACCGTATATGGCTTATGTATATATATATATATATTTCGTTATGATGATTTTTTTTTCTATATAAAGACTTCTGCGCGCGGGGCATCTCCGTTTCCTGATGTTATCGCTTTAAAATTATTGCGCTTTCTTCGGACTTTTAAGTCTGACGCGCGCGCCTCGTGCGCAATTACGGTATATTGAACTTTTATCAAAATTACTTGTAATGCGCATTTAATGTTTTTGCGATTATCGAAGTAAACGCGAGAGCGGCATCGTGCGTGAATGATAAATCGATCAATTTATTTCAAGTGTTTTGCGCACACACAATAGTTATTGCGATCAGTGTATTTCTATAAGGATTTAATACAGTAACATTATTTTGACGTATAAGGTTCTAAAAAACTGTAATTCAAAAGATAACGATTTTTCTACAAACGCAAAAATATTTAGAAAAAAAAGTGTATTTTATTCCATTACAAGACAATCAATAAAAGGTACATAACGGTCCCCTAAAAAGAATCACAGCGAATGTACATGGGAAAGAACACGGAAAAAAAGTTAAGCTCGAGCATCGGTGAAACTTTGGCGGCGCGAGCGCGCGTCTCTCTCTCTCTCTCATAGAGGGAAACTGTGGGAAGAGAGCGGGTTACCCAATCAGTGAGAAAATGCATATGTCACGTCGGCGCGCGGCTTTTCCGTTCGATCTTTACGTACGGCAGATGTATATAACCCCCCCCCCCTCCTTGCGCTCCTCTACGGTAACGAGCTCCTGCCGCAGCAGCGTAGTTGGCTTTCGTCACGGCCATGTAAAAAAGACGGAAACTTTCGATCGCGAATGCGCCTCCGCCGATCGTTCCCCTCGGCGCGCTCTACGACCAGGAAGCTCTAATACAGGAATGATGAAATTCGTCTCGGTTTTCTCGAAATTTTTTTTGGGCAGCACTATGACGCGTCTCCTCTCGGTATTAACGGGTTTACGCTTGATTTACATTACTTTTTCTTTATGGACGTCAGGTTGAAAGTATCGATGATGCAAGTGTGACTCGAGCGCTGGGATTCGCATACTTTCTCGTGTTGCGGTGTTGTTGTGATTGTAAAATTCATTATTCACTTTCGTTACGTTACAAATGTGTTACTCATAATAGGTAAGGAATTTGGAAAATAAATTATTCCATTTATCAAACTGTGAAAAAAAAACAGTAAAATTTTAAAAATCAGAAATGGTTTATATTCTCCTGAAATGTAATTATATACACCACTATGTTAATTGTAAAGAGCATAAATTTATACGCTGCATTGTATTAGCATACATTTCTAAATGTAGATTAATCGTTCAGTAAAGAAAAGCGTGTAATCTGAAAAATTATGTCAACGCAATGGAAATGCACCGCAGACGGAAGTGGCATTTTTTTAAACAACGCAATTTATCTGTTTCAACGACTCCATTGAATAACAACGAAGTTTTACTTCGCAAAAATTTAACACACTTTTCCGTAAAACATAAATATTTGGTATGAACGTAAATAAATTTTACGAACAAAAGGGGAAGAACAGTTTATTGTTTTGCAAACGAAATATTGTTTTTTTGAAAAAAATGCTTTCATGTTATACGAGATGTTCAAAAGCATAAAAAAAAACAACGAGGCAGAATATAGAGCTCGCGTATGTGGCGTAACGAGATGCACCTGAACTTTCGCTCCGGAACACGGAATGGATGTAACGGAAAATACGCTCTGTCGAGGGAAAATTTAATATTTATAAGCGCCTACTGTCCGGAATAAAGGTTAGCGTGTCTTGGCGCTGTGCGCCTACTTTATTATTTTTTTTTCTTCAAACTTTGCGCCGTAAATTAGTCCAAACACATTTATTTATCACTCATGACTTTTCGAAAGGTCCAGCGTGACACGCATTGACGTCACTGACCCGAGTAAAAAAAAAATTAAAAAAAAAGAATTACTAATATTCCGAACGTGAAACGCAAGATATTTTCAGTGAGAATTAACCTCGCATTTCCGTTGACTACTCCACGTGTACATCTCGATTTGTTTAAGACTGGCAACGTCTCCACTCGAAAGCAAGCCCTCACGACCGATCAGAATGAGTATGCAAGGTCTTTGTTCCAGCCCTGAGGCGCGCTACTCTCCTCGGCATACTGGACCTTGTAAATTGTAGTGTAATGCATTTACCTAACAAGTAAGAGCAGAGGAACTCTTGGGAGAGCCTAGTGCTTCTAGAGCCCATACTTGCTCTCGAACAAAGCAGAGTCTGTAACGTAGTCTTCTCAGATATGATGCACGAGTATCGACGAGTCAGTGTGTTGCTTGCGAAGGTTTGTAGGTGGTCCTGATGAATAATTGAGAGGAACCAGATTTGAGAAATGTGTATATATATAAAGGGCTGTTTCTTAGGCGAATAGCCGTTCGCCACCACCACGTATTTATAACAGGTTCTCTTGAAAAAATGGCCACACAGGGCTTTATGTAACGTTATCGATCCTGTCACGACGTGTTTCGATTTCGAAATTGAACTTAGCGAACTTCTATTTTTAGAGCTGGAATGTTCTATTTCGATTTTCGTCGACGTATCTTGTTGGCTTGGAGAAAAGAATATTCGATCGTCGTTTTATGTTAAAACGAGCTCGTTTACAATGTTTTATACAAATAATTTATCGAACGTATTCGTTTTTTGTTATAAGGATTTTTGAATTTTCAATAAGTTTTTAAAAGAGTCTTCTTTAATTATCGATATTGACGGAGAAAAAATAATTGTTTTAAAAACTCCAATTATATTCCATTAATTTTTTTTAAAATACGTTACTTCGAGCATTAAGAGAAGAAACTTTCGAGCTAAAATTGCAAATTATTTCTTGATTAAAATTTAAAACACCCATAACGGGGTTAATGACAAATAAAGTGGTGGATTAATTAGAAAAAAAAGGAACGCTTATACTTATATGTATATCCATAATAAATCAAGAATATATTTTCCAAGTTGATGAAACTATCGATTATGGAAGCAATTTATCTTACGTTTTCTCTCCGCAGGCTCGAAACATGGAAAAGTGGAATTAATCAAATCTGTAATCTCACGTAAAAAAAAGAAAATCTACTCTATACCAAATCGCTGCGAATCACCCTCGAATTGCTTTGGGTAAATGAAATTCTTGTAGAAAAAAAAAATCAGTAAGCTTAGGTTAACAACATATTTTGAACCTGAACGAATTTTATTTCGTTTAAACAAGTATAGCCAAGGGAAAGACATCCGCACTCAGGAAATTAAAGTGCCGGAAGGAAACATCAGCCTTCCCATAAAATTCAGAGCTGCAGCAGTAGTCGAGGGAAGGTCTCGTGATGGAGAAACGGAAACAAGAGAGAGAAGGGAGGATGCGCCAAGTATGCGACGCATATCCTTTTCCCCCAAGCGTAGTCGCGCGACACTTCCCCCCATCTCACTCTCAAATTTCGAGAATAAACTCTCACCGTGAATAACCACAGAAAGCTGCTTTTGCCTATACAAGCATCGGCGAATAATGCATCGCCGAGTCCCGTTCTGACCCGCATAAGCCAAGCGCGAATATGCGGTGAGGTCACTCTTGCAAGTGTGCCTAAAAAGCTGCAGGCTGACCGCTTTATCGGTCGACTTGTACGTCTTTGCTTATGCGCACCCGTGGCAGTCGTGCTAACGAGCTTTTGTTTCGATAACTTTACGCGCCGAGAAGACACTGGTGCGCCCCCGCCGATAATTATATACCTCCAGCTAAAACTCGCTATATGGTAACTAACGGTACACACACTCTCTGTCTCTCTCTCCCAAGTCTATTACCTACACGTACACCCAACCACGTCGGATTCTGTCCGATAGTATTTCAGTTTACCTTATATTGCAATAGATGTCGTATCAAATTTTTGCTAATTGTCATAGAAACGGATGAAGTAGGACACGTTCGGACAGAATCCGAGATGGTTGGGTGTACATACATACGCGTATTCGGGCATCATTTTTCACTGCATTGATAAACACTTGGGCGTATACGTAAAATGAAGATTTTAACAGAGTACAATCGCCAACAGCAACAATAACAGCAGGAAAGATCGTCTCCTTCGCGATCTCTCTCTCTCTCTCTCTCTCTCTCTCTCTCTCTCTCTCTCTCTGAATTTTTCCATCCGAGCGACTCCTCGCGCTGGTTGTGTACCCAGAAGAGGAGGAGGCGAGCGACGATCAACGGCACTGACCACTTTTTGCCCTCTTTCGATCCGGTCCGCTAATCGACAGGCGTATCACTCTCTATCCAATCCTCCTCCTCCTTACCCCTTTCCTCTCTTTCTCTCTCGCTCTCTTATTTTCCAATCACTCCGCGGCAGCTGAATAAAAGCCCCGAGCCTAAAAGAATCGTATACCGACAGCAGCCACAGCCGCGCCGCTGATCTCTTGGAACGTAGTCTCGGGGCGATAAAAGAATAAGAAAGAGAAAAAAAAGAAAGCAATCGATCAGAGAGTTTAGTCTACGCAGTCCTTACTCCTCCCTTCGATTTGGCCTCTTTCACGCCGGCTTCCCTCTCCCCTTTTTTTTTCCTTCACACTCGTTATTTAGAGACCGTGAACTCTTTCTCGATCTTCCGATCCTTTCTTTCTTTTGCCCCGTCGAAAGGATAGGCCCGACGACGGGACTTGGCGATAAGACTCGAGAGAGAGAGAGAGAGAAGGAGAATAGACACGCAGGCCCTCTCTCTCTCTTTCTTTCTCAAGTGAGTCGCGCGGGTATATAACGGTACTTCCAAATCTATTTGCGCTTGGCTAAGCCACCTCTCCCTCTCTCTCGCCACGTCTTTTTTTTTCATTTATCTTTCCTCTTTCTACCTCTAACGCGTGGCGAGCTTCCACCTCACACCCCCTCTCGCCTCTTTCTTCTTCTTCTTACAGCTTACTCGCCGGTTCTTTTTCACACTCTCCTGACTTCCTCTTCCTATTACGGTGTTTTTTTTTTGTACCCCTCTCCCCTTTCTCTCTATAGACCCGCACAAGACACACAAGCCCGTTGTTATGCGCCACTGCGGTTCCTCGCAGTTTTTTTCTCTCTCCCCTCAGCCAGCGAGAGAGACTTTCCATTTCCCGATGTTAATGAGGAAAAGTTATACCCCACACGCACGCTGTACATGCTGCTCCTGAGCTGCGCTTGTATATACCGCTCTCTGTGTTTTAGCATCTTTAACACGAAAAATGCTAATTGAACATCGTTTCGCGAGATCCCGAAGAAATATTAATTTGTATCCGGCCTCCTCTTAATTGGCTCTCTATATCTCGTTATCTTTATAACTAACTCCATACCGATATAGTATATATCCTCGCATGACTGCGATGTGGATTCAATACCTATAATGATATAATCATATACGAGTATGTAGTTTTCTGCCGAGAACGAGCCTACTTTTAAATGTCACGTGTAATCATGGATATAAAAACAGATGTTGGAGGGGATTAACATACACTAAACAAGCTTACCAGTCGAACGCTCGAGCTAATCTAAATTACCGATTTCGTACTCTTTACGATACTACTCATGAGTGTACAAGGAAAACTACATCGATTCCAACCACTACCATATGTATTCTACTACAAACATATATTTCTCTCTTAACCTTCACGGAGTCGCAGTAAAACAATCGAAATCAGTCATTGTCGTTGTTTCCTTTTACCATAAAAAGACCCAATTAATTAGTACATACACAGAGTACGCCGTAATCCACGGAAAACCATGACACCGTTATTATACCGAATAGCTTACGAAATAGACGAGTGTATATACCAGCGCTGCGACGCTGCCGGCCGGCGACGCGTATCGATGTCATCATTTAGCGACATTCTTTTAGCACCTGTTTCATAGTCCGATCGAAACTGATGACGCTGACGTGTGCGCGCGCGACTCGCGTCACCGCACACTCTTTCTTTCACTGCCGCTCACACGAGCACGACTTCTTACGACACACATACATATGTATGCGTAGCAAAAAAAAAGAGCCGCCAGGCCGTGTGTGTTTTGCATCGATTCTTCTGCGATTTATCGCGAGAGTATCGATCTGGAAAAAACGATCCGAGATAATGTGCCTCGGATGAGCGCACGTATTTTGTGTTCTAATTGCACCTTGTGCTTTTTTAGCTTATCGCTAAATAGTCCCGGATTAACGGTTAACAGTATACGTACGTCGACTGGGCAGTATCGCGCGACCAGATCGAAGTACCTCGATAAAGTTTTGACGATTGCGCCGGAATATAACAAAAGTACAAATCTCAATCCATAGATTTCGGTTTTTTTATTTAAAGACAATCTCAAACCCTCCTCTATATATCAGCCCTAACGTAAAAAGCTAGACGTCGGCATGCGAGAGGATTATATTTTAAAAACTGCCGGAGAGATTAATGAACCCGAGCGGAGCTGTACGTAACTCCACGTAGACAGAGCAAAAACCGAAGAAACCGGTAGGAGCGGCTGACCTAACCTGAAAAGCACTTAACACGAACGATCGCGATTTCTAGGCCGATGTGCGCGCGCGGCTTCTCTCCCACATCTATCAAGATCTGGCCACGGCTACGGGCGCATCTCTCGGTGGCTGCGCTCCTACATATATACACGCACTCGTGTACATAGACGCGCGACCCAAGAGCGGCCGTTTTTGCCATGTATGCCCCGGAGGAGAGTCCCGCAAGTTGCGGCCCGATTTCGCATTGTGCCGCCGCGGCCCCGCCAGGGCGAACGCTTATACGCGCGTGTGCGGTTAACTGGTCGATTTGTCGGGGTATACGTCTAACGGTCAGTCGTTAGGGAGTTGTGTGCCTCTTTCGGACTTGCGCGTTATTCCCGCATTCGTTGCGATTAACAATAAGCTTATCGCCGGGAGAGTGACCTTCGCACAGAAAAAGAGAGAGAGAGAGAGAGCCGTATCGGTGAGTTACGACTGCAACGATATACGCGCCTACCGTCCGCGGTATAGCTTTGAAAACTACACCTGTACTGATAATGCGTATCGCGTTCACGTGTACGAGCTCAAGTAGCATTGGGAATTTTTATTTTGTTCCTCGAACCGGTCCATCATTTGAAGATTGATTAGTGAAAGAGAGAAAGACGTTTGATGAAAGTATATAAGGAAGAGATAAGGAACAGTCGATTGACAGAGAGACTGGAGTCTCCAGTTTGTATTGCAATATAACCGAGCTAAAAGTCGCGAGAGATACGTATACCGTTAAAACATAAGCCCGCGATTATTGCGGTAAGGGTCTGAGAGCCGATTCCGCGTAGTGCCACTTTATATATCCGCTCTATATATAGAAAGAGTTCACGCATCTACCCAAGCCCGCGATAAAGTGTGAATAAACATTTTTGTCTCATTGTTCTGTGGGCGAACGAACGTATGAGTAAAATGAAAAAAAAAGGAAAAAAATAAACGTTGGCGGGGCGGTAAGGTGTACACACACACACGCACGTAATCCATCTAACCGCTGTGTTGCTAATTAACGTCCATTATATACTAAGTAAGAGAGAATTGCGCCGCGTCATGGAACAATGAAATGACGTTTATAATGATTTAAACCTCGTTTTTTTTGCTCTCTCCTAACCTCCGCTTGCCACGTCAGAGTTTCATACGCGATAAGTCCGTAGCCGCGCGATGATTCGTCAACGAGTCCGGCTTCTTATTTGAAACAAACGAATTTCCAAGTGATTAGTAAATACACGCGGAAAACGCTTTTTTTGGGGGGCAATCAATTTTCAAAAGAAATGCCTCGAACTCACTTAGCCACACCGGTGCTCGCGAACACTTGTCGATCTCTCACCGCTAATCCAACACCACGAGCGTTTCGAAATTGCGAACAACAATCGCTGACTGTATGACCAAAGCACAGCGACAGAAAAAAAACATAGCCAACCGCGAACGCTTGCACGGACGCAAACTCGAAAGCCAGCTATAAGGCTGTCTAAAAAGTTGCTCGCGTTGTTGCCGGGCGCTCAAGAGACCATTGCCCGCGGCCAAGAGAACGCGCTCTCTCTCTCTCTCTCTCGCGTGCGTGTGTGTAGGCTAGTTATCTGTTCCTCGCATTGCAAGAGAGCAGCCGAAGTAAAGAGAGAGAGAATTCTCGGCAGCTCGGAGATTCCGTTTGTTCGCCGGGCGACGGAAAAAGTCGTCGATAAGAGACACGGACTTTCTACACGCACGCATCGCGTGCGAGAACTCGCTTCTCGCAGCTGCTGCTATTTATGCTAGTGCTCTCTACTGTATGCGCTAGGATATACGCTATTTGCACATTTTTATCAGTTACAACCAAAAAACGATATTTTCCATCTCACGTTCGCGCTGTTGTGTTTTTATATACCGATGAGAAATTTAACTATCCACACGGGGGCTTAGCACTCTGCAGCTGCTACTGCTTCTATTGTGTAAACTGGTTTAGTTTTGAGAGTTTCTCGCGATCGCATTTAAATTCGCGAGAAGAGAGAGAGAGAGAGAAAGATAAGTCTCTTTCTCTTTCCCAAGCCTCGGGATCGTCGAGCTTACGTAATTGTCTAATCCACATTATACTCACGTGCATATCAATAAATGAAAGAGAGAGAGAGAGCGTTAACACCACAGGTAGATAGTAGCATCGCCAAGACTCACCTGAAAACAAAAAGCAAAATCCAGTGTTACATTAAATTCACGCGGGTTATGTAATGGAAAAGATTTTTTCCCCCTTGGAAAATGGAAGGATTAATGGAAACAATGAAGAAAGCAGTATTGGAAAAAACTTCTGTGGATAATATGGTCGAGAGCGTAGAGGGTATGTACGTGTATCTAGTAGAGATAAGCAAGTGTAGAGAGCTCGCCGGGAGAAAGAGATGGAAATACACAAGAGTCGAATTTATTACGGTTCTTTTCTTATTCGATGAGTAATGGGCCTCCTCGCACCCGCTGATAGAAAGTCAGCGTTGTGTGTTCGCGTTATTTAGACGCAACGACTATGACGTGACTCATAGCCTTTACATTCAAGCGAATCCCGCGCCAATGTGTATGTATATACACGTACACGTCTCTAAGCTCACCTCCCCCAAACCACCCCCTTCTTCTCCACCTTTTCTCTCTCTGTTGTTTCAATCTCGTTATTTCATAAATCGTGATATTTTCCTTCGGAAACAGCGTTGGCGCGTTGCTAAATTCCCCCCCCCCCCGCAGTCCTCGATTCGTCGTCTATCTCTATTCCTCTCGATTCCACAATTAGAAATATAAACGATCCTTAATCATTCGCCTCTCTCGCAAACTAGTAAGTAACACAGTGAAAGAGAGAAAGAAAAAGGAAAATTTGAAATAGCGCAATCAAAGGCGTTCAAGCCTGGGCGTTATCGAGGGGCACAGAGTCCCCCCTCGAGAGGAGATTTCACCCACGGGGGCTTTTGAAAGTAAAGCGAGAGGCGCTGTGCCGCCGCCGCCGACAGCTCTCGTCCCTGATAGAGAGAAAGAGAGGTACCGTTAAATCGTCGCCTCTCGCTAAAGGCAGGCGGTAGCTGCCGCTCTCCGCAGGCTGACGGGAGTCTAAGCGACAGAGAGAGGGACGGTGTGTAGTCAAAGGTCAAATCAGTGCCGCTCTCGGCGCGTCTATATGTATACCTCAGCGAGAAAGAGCTGCAATCCGCGACAAAGCCGATTAGCATTCCTCGTTTCTATACGTCGACTTTATACGTCGCGAGGTCGCGGAGAGCGGCGGGGGGTGGCAAGACGCAAGGGGGGGGAATAGGGAGACGAGTGCTCGAGTGGCCTAGAAAAGAGCGCATAGACGCCGACGAGAGAAGGCGACGACGAGCTAGAGATATCGCGCTACTGCCTCTGCTTTTACTCTCATTTCTTCTCTTTACTCTTGCTCGGCTATGTTCGTGTGCTTGCGCGTGTACGTCTGTGTGGCGTAGACAGGTTATACTTTGGGCATAACAATGGGATGCCTTGCTGTATTATCTCTTTCTTTTCTAATCTTTTTTTTTCATCAGGGTCGCGCGCGCTCATCCCTTGGGCAACAATCTCTGGTCTTTTGCGTTGTTCTTTTTTTTTCTTCTGTTTTGTTGCTGCAACCAGCGGGCTTTCTGGTAAATTTCCTCGGATGCTTATGAAATCTTGGATTTATCGGAGCTGCGGTCTCTCGCTCTTTCAGTGCGCCTTCGTAAAAGAATGTATGCGTTTTCAAACCTTCCAGACCTTCTGCTTGTGTAAATCACTACATAGGTTGTCTCTCGTGTGTATTTCTGTGTGTGTAATAAGTGTACGTGACACGGGGCTAAAAATAAGCCAACGAGATAATAATTAATATTTATTTTCTTTTCGTAAACGCACGTGTGTGTACAGCTTACGCAATCGTTGCGGTACGATATTAAGAAAGAAGAAGAAAGGAGGCGATTTTAAAAAAACTACGCACTCTTATCTTTTTTTTCGTTTACACCTATACGCTCCTCATTCTCACGTGTCTGTGTGTATACAAGGAGAAACGCAGCAAAAAGATAAAGCGATAAATAAGTAGCGCTTATAAGCAAGCAGCAGCAACATCGGGGCAGCGAGCGAGAGAGAGCACGCGTTTCCCACGCCTGTAAATCTCCGAGCCGTAAAATAGCCCCAGCAATCCCATATTCCGAATCGAATCAAGTTCTTAAGCGCAAAGTCGAACTCGTAGCGCCGCAAGTTTACGATACTCCGCTCTCTCTCTCCCCCAGCAGCGCGAGCGCAGAGGCCGAAACACGCGCAAGGAGAGCACAAGCCAGGCGTATATAATTCAAAAGCTTACCCTTCTCTCGTTCCTTTCATCCAACATACACACAACACACGGCAAACCAACACCAACACAGAGAGCCAAGTTAAAAACCAGTGTACGCGAGTAGGATAGACCAGCCGTAAAGCAGGCACCTGCCGAGAGCAAGAAAAAAAGGAAGAAGAAGGCATCCAGGAAGTGTGTCTCGTCGTGCTCGGGGGAAGGAGAGGGCTCTATACACCGAGGGGTATATAGCGGGCGCGATAAACCTCTTTTTCCGCGCTTACGCTCGCGGAACTATTTCCTTCCGGCCTTGGCTAATTGTTCATTGTGATATGGCCGCGCTGCTTTTGTCCGATTGTCACGAGCGACGTATACACACGTCTTGTATACATACGTGCGAACGTGTCTCTAAGCGTACACACGCTGCGCTTACGCTGTATATACGCGGGCGTTGCGTTGCACAAGATCGAGGAAGCGCAAGAGGCAGCGAGGAGGAGGAGGGGGAGAACGTGAAAGTCCCGCGCTAACTTGTCGCCGATCCTCCAACGCTGTACGATCTTACCGCTCTCTCGCGCTCCCACTGCTCTCTTTCCATTTCTCTCTCTCTCTCTCTCTCACCTGCATAACCAAGACGCGTCGCCTTTAATGTCCCCCGTACTGATCTTCTCTCCTTTTCTCTTAATAAGACCAACACTCCGTCAGCTTTTGTCTTCCGGCCTATATAAAGCTATTCGCTGCAGCGCCAATTGAAAATGCCCGAGAGGAAAACGAGTTGCGCGCCGAGAGATATCTGCGAGTGCCGAAATAGCGGCGCCGATCGCTTGTGAAATTAATGCCCGAGCAACACGACGTGCCCAGCCGCAACAGAGAACCTCGAGAGCACGCGCGCCGAGCTGTGTGTGTGTACATGCAGGCCCCCGAACTCCCTGCGCGGCTCTGTACAGCGATCTACGAGAGGCGCGTTGTCGCCCGTAAAGGAGGGCGGAGAGGGGCGAGGAGGCGAGGTCGCGTGCACGCGGGCAAACAATTATTGCCGGGAGAGAGCCCAGGGACCCGGGTGGATTATTACTGGCGCGTGTACGACGCTATGTGCTCTTTCGCAAGCGACCTTTTGCCGCTCTCTCTCTCTCTCTCTCTCTCTCTCTCTCTCTCTCTCTCTCTCTCTCAAGGCTTCGATTTCATCCGCAAGCCTCGTTGCGCCTATGCTTGTGGCCCCACGCGCTCGTTAACACGCCTGCGAGCCTTTGCCTTCCTCTCCTACACCCTACAGAGGGACAAAGTCCCGAGTTTTGCTCTTCAGAAGAGCCGCAATTACTTTTACCCTCCCCGCAGTCGCCTTAAATGCCAGTGTCTCCATTGTCGGGGATTTTAATGAATTTGTCGTGTGTCGGCCGGGCGATTTCGCGCTCTTTCGCGGCTTTTATGAATTACGGCAGGCGTATGCACACGCGAGAAAGAGAGCCGGTTTCCAACCGAGGAAAGAAAAAAAGTTTATGCACGCCGAGATAGACCGCAACGATAAATACCTCACACTGTCTTAAAGCGGCGGCAAACTATGTGCGCCGCACTTGGGCACGGGATAATGATGATTACGATGATGAAAAGGCGAGTTTTCGCGGAAAAATGCACTGCGTGTGTGGCTCGGTATATAAGTTTATGCACACGTGCGCCGCCGCCGCCGCCGCGACAACGTAGGTCAAGCTACGTCAAATTGCAAAACGCGCTCTTTCTCTCTCGACGGCGGTGGCCGCGTAGGCGGACGACAACTCGCGCGAGAAAGACGGAGGGAGACCGAGTGCCTCCTCGCTCGCTCCCTCTTCCTCGGAGGCTTATATACCCCATCCTCGTCAAGCTTTTATCCCCGGCTTCGTTTTATATAAATATTTAACAAGCCCGGCGCGAGCGCGCGCACTGAAACTCAAATCCGATTTACGATTACTCGCCGCCGCCTCACTCTCTCCCTCCTCGGAATAACTAAAAGGTCATAATACCACTCCAGCTTCTCTCCCCCACCCCCTCCACTGTGTATCGCCTCTTGCATTCTGATATATTCCTCGTGCAAGTGCCTCTCTCTCTCTCGCATGTATGCGCTTTGGCGCGCGAACGAGACTAAAAAAGAACGGAGGAAGAGAAAAATCAGCGCTTTAGTTATTGAACTCTCGAGTGAGTGAGAGAGAGAGATGGAGGAGCTGATGCGTGTCGCTCGCGCGACGAGAGAGAAATTTACATACGCGATCGACTGGAGCGCAGAGTGTGCGTAGTGCGTGTGTGCCTCCTTCTTTCCGTCTGCTCCACGAGACATAATAAACGAATCAAAACCCGTTCCCTCCCCCCTCCTTTCGCCGCTCACTTATGTATACTTTAAGCCGCTGCTTCTGGTCTCCTGCTCTTTGTTTTTAATCTTCTCAATCTTCCAACGCGTCATTGTTTTAATTCGCAGCGCCGAAACTGCTCGCCGACGCTCGTGTCGTACGTCGCCCTTGCTTCTCTCGTTACTCGCTCGAAACAAAGCATCGATATTGCCGGGCCCTGTGGCGTATTCGCTGATATTTGTCCCCCGCGGGCCGGTTTTAAGCCCAGCTCGCATATTTATACATAAACGCTTGGTAACTTAGACTCTGCTGCGTATATCGCGTCCTCCTGCAACGATAGATTTTTTCTTCTTTTACGTTTGTGTTTATTGGCGAATATCAAATTACGCACGTCCCATTCTCGGACTTTATTTCCTCGTTCTTGTTCGTCAACTTCAACAAAAGAACCCATAGCTGCCTTTGAGACTTACTACTTTTTTTTGGTTAAAGTAAAATCAGAAATATCAAACGGTTTTAATAATATCGTTAATTTTTATTTAATGGATTTACGCGTAAATCATGGCGGTAACCATAAATAAAATGAAATTTTTCATCCCATGAAAACTTTCTTTCCATCTCAGACTAATGCTAAAAGAAAACTGGCATCATCGCCCGACGTTTTCCTTTCTAAAGATCTTAAATTGAAATACGATGATATAACTTTCAAATTGGCATGAGGTGGAATACAACAGCATCCCAGTGGTGGTCATTCGTGTAAACTGAACAGTTATCAAAAGATATACGAAAACACATCGGGTTACAAAGCAACGCTGACAAATTAGCAGCAAAACGCTATAGAAGAAGAGGAAGAAGAGAGAGAGAAAAAGATTGAGCAATCTGGCAAAGAGAGTAGCCAAGCTGCATAACGAGCAAATAACGAAGCGCAATTAAGAGTCGCAGATATATATGCGTCAGGGGAGAGAGAAAAAAGACCCGAGGCGAAATTTCGATTTCTCCAAGAGCTTCTGCTTTTTTCTCTCTCCTCTTTATAGTCTGCGACGGAAATTCAACGAGAGCGCAGTCAGGTGACCCACATGCATATACGAGACCACGTGGTTTCTTTCTCTCTCTCTCTCTCTCTCATTTTACTCTCCGCTATCAAAAGAAACGGGACACACGTTCGGGGACAGAGAGCACAGCTCTTTGTTCGAGCAGCTCACGCACACGCTCGAAAGCAAGAAGAGTGTGCCGAAGGTTCGTCGGTCTCTCTCGCGCGTGTTTCTTCATTACGGCCTTCGCCTTCTCGCCTTGCTTCTTGATATCCCTTCTCATGACGTAGTCTAGTGCACGCACTCTTTCTCTCTCTCTCTCATAACCCTGGAGATCAAAGTTTTTTGGGACTCTCTAGAGCTGTGGTCGTGCTGTGAATAGTAAGATTTTTAACTGTGAGCATGACAGAGAGAGAGAGAGAGAGAGAGAGAGATGACCGATTTTATCTTTAAAAAGTTCTCGGGCTCTAATGCGCAAAAGGTTTGTGATGGAGTATTTTTAACTAAATTAGTTCGTGATTTATATTCACTATTCATCTGAATAAATAAATAAAATATTTTTGTCAAATGTTCAAGTGATTTGTTAAAGATACTTTTGAGCTGCAAGAGAATTATGAAATTTCTATTTTTTTTATTTGCAATACAAAGAGAGCCCGAAAGCAGTTGATAAATAAAGTAACCGTAACAACAATTAATCCAACAATTTGTCATGGTAAAACCGACAAAAATGTTCAACAAATCGGTATCTCGAGCATCCGAGCAAAAAGGGCCTTTGAAAGCAACACCGACACAAGCCGATAAATCGATTGGCAACGTCGAAGAAGAGATCTGTTGCTTTGTTTCTCGACGCCTGCCTTTAACTGGTCGTTGTCTTCGGGGATACGCGCATAGCCGGTCTAGAATTCACCGTTGCTTCCATACAAGTTAGCCGACAAGAACTCTCTTGCAACCGCTGCTTGATCAGGCAGCGGAATTCTTTTCCGAGTAAAGCCAATGCACGAGCATGATTTAATGGCAAGGAAAAAGATTTTTATATCTTTTTTTGATTAATTCAAGAATTGCAACTTAATAACTACTCAAATGCAATTTTAATAAATTAATTTTTCTTATTTTCTTTATAACAAAATTTTTTGAAATATTTATAGTGCTCTTAGTGTGTTTGAGTTGAATATTTCCGTTGTGTATTCTTAAATTAGGTTTTGCACAATATCAATGTTTATATAACATCTGATATTTTAGCGTTACTCAACAATCGTCAATCACATAAGGTATTCTAAAAATAAATAGCACAATGCTGGTATTCTTATTTTCGTACAAAAAGCCTCGGAAAGCCTCGACGTTGCGTTTGATCATTTTCATGATTGGCATGTGTGACCTATTTCTAAAAATGATAAAAATTCTGTGCCACCTGCTTGCGTAAATTTCACATTGAAAAAAAAGAGAAAAACTCTGAAAAATGCCTTTTCACTTTTCTACCCACACACGCACACATATAGCGCACGCATGAGAAAAAAAAGGAAAGAATATTAATAAAATATCCCGTCAAACAAGTTACATGCTAATTTCTCGGCATTTAAATCGCCAGATAATATCGCTCTCCTTTTCCCTCTCTCGAAACTACGATAGGTATACTCTATTTCCATATAACGTCCAAGTGAACGCTTTACTCGTCCAGTCAGTTCAACTTTAAATCGTCTCTCGTTCGGCGCAGTCGATAAACAAAAAAGGAGAGAAAAAAGACTTTCAAAATGTGTCGACCTTGGCTATAGGTACAGGCAGCGCATAGCAGCTCATTAAGGATTTTCACGCGAGGCGAACAACGCGCGCGGATTAAAGGAAGAAAAACGAACGTGTGTGTGTGCACATGGCAACGACTGCCTTTGGCAAAGTCAGAGGGGGGTGAAAGAGGTTTATCGCGAGTGGCAGGTATGGTCTGAAACGCGCCACATTCCGGCCGATTTCTCAGCGGTGAATCGAAGCCCCTCTCGTGTAATTGGAAGAGTCAGCATAGTCGTCGAGTGCACGCGCGAATGAATGGGCTCGGCTGCTACTAAACAGAGAAAGAGAGCGAGAGAGCAGGAAGCGCCAGCGCATATAACTGCACGACGCGGAAGCGACCCCCCCGGCCGAGTCCATAGCGCGCTCGCGAGACCGAGACGCTTGTTGTAGTATGCTAGTGTGCTCTCTGCCTCTGCTCCGGCTTTGCAGGCTGAATTTTAATTTTACGGTCCAAACGCGCTCTGCTCTGTATGCCATTTTTACGATTAACTTCACGAGTATCGAACATCTGCGAAGAGAGAGAGAGAAAGGGGAGTGCTTGCTTATATACGAACGAGGAAAATCGTATTCCTCTCTGCGTTAATCGGAAAATGCTTGATTTTGCAAAAATGCTCGGGATATATATTCGCCGAGAGAGAGTTTATCTGCTTTTAATTATAGACGCGCGAACGCGTACGAAGCTTTATTTTTACAAATTTATTATCGTTATTATACTTTCCCTATTTACGCGCAATTTTGCTATTTCAAGAGTGGCGCTAGCTTATTTATAATTAAGCCAGCTACGGCTTAATTACTGAAAAACTTTGAAAATTTACTGACCTGTTTATTTGCGCGAGAAGAAAAAAAATTTTAATTCGGAAGTATTTAAATACGCCTGAATATCTATATTTTACGTAACGTTATAAAACATTTTCTCATGCGCCAAAATAACTCGCGAAACTAATTCTCGACTTTCTATTATTAATTTCTTATTTTAATATGCATACTTCCCGCTTGTTTTATATAACAAATTTTATATATCTAAATTTTTGTGTCTAAGTTCAAACCGGGCGTAGTAACATCTTTAATGTTGGATGGTTTAATCTCGCGAAAAGTTAAAGTGCTCGTTTTCGTCGTCGTTGCTGAGCTTAAACCGGATTTTTAATCATCTCTTTATCAAATCATACTCAGTGGAAAATTTAAGTTACTTTAGTAAAATAATGCAGTTTCAAAATTAAAATTTCCTTCTTTTGGGTTATTTTTGATTTTACAGTACATTAGACTACATGGGAAAGAAAAGATTGAAGTTTGCATTTACCCACAATCTTATACGAAGTCTGTAAAGTTGTAAACACTCGTAAATCTAAGGTAAGTACATTGTAAAAAATTCACTATGTTAAACATTTTGTTTTTTTTTCTTTTTTTTTTTTGAGATAAAAATTACAAACTTTAGTATTATTACAATTTTACGAAACATTCGTATGCAACCTTCGTACACAAACAACAACAACCCAAATTAAGCAAATCATCTGTTTTATTCCCAAGATCCATCTTGCGATCTAAACAAGGTCCATGTGCCTTTTAATAATCAATGGGAAAATGATTAATGAACTTGCTGAGTCATCGAGGTATCGTAAATTAAACAAGGCGCGCAACAACAAAAATAACAATTTTTAGCAATAAGATCGCGCCGCGGCGTCTCGTCATCGATAATAAACACACACCGCCCGAGCACATACACCCGTGAGAATAAAATTCAATGCCGCTTACGCGCGACGCTAAATCGTAACAGATCAATTATGCGAATAATTCAAGGTGCTTGAATTAATGCCGCAGAACGCAGAAATTGCCGTTCTCTCTCTGGAACGTAAGTCGGCGGAGCTTGCGCAAGCGGACGACTCTCTATTACAGAGAGACTGCTGCGGCTCGTCTCAGAGTAGCCGAGGACAATTCTGCCTATTTCAGCGAAAAATTGACAATCAAGGATCAACGGAATATGCGCGATGGTGTTTGCCTAAGTATTTTTTTTAAGTAACAAAAAAGCCGCGGAGGTATTTCTCTACATCCTCCTGCGAAGGAGAACGTGCCGCATAACTGGCCACGTCAACGGCTCTCCATTATACAACGGCAATTATCGGTATAAGCAAGCGCGTGTTCAATAAAACGAAAAGGTAGGGAGAGTGGAGGGAGGAAAAAGATACGTGCGCAGCGGCTGCAGGAGCAGCTGTATCGCTGTTGGGTTGTTAAAGAAAATCCGAGCGTTTTTCTCTCTTTCTTTTCGATATCGAGCTTTCTAAACACGGAGCGACTGCCGTTACGCAATCGGCTTTTATTTTGCAATTCCCGTTACTCTTTTGTTATTTTTTTTTCTTACGCCGATGTAAGAAGAAAAACGATACTTTTGGGGAAAATTTACGAATTTGTTTTCGTGCCGGATCACGTTGTGTGAAAAAAAGTATGGAAGAATTTGATAGGGATATTAGGCTATATGGAACTGTGTGTTTCGGTGCGGACGGGGGGGGGGGAGAGAAGAAAAAGGATCGTCGAAGTGTAAAAAATGGGGCCTCTCGAATGGCCAACGCGATAAAGCGAGCACAACATTTTTTCTCTCCCCTATATATTCGAAGGTTTTTATATTCATGACGTTAACATTTTATTTCAATCGAGCCTCCGGGGAATCAAACTTCGAAATAGAATAGCGACAAACACTAGAGAGAGATATTGACGGCATGTGTCAAACGACAGCGGCGCGTAATTATACAATTACCGCGACTAATCGATATTATATGCAATTTGTAGACGACCCAGGCAATTAACCCAAATACAAATTGAAGTGCAATAAACCTCGTTTGCATATAAGAGAGAAAAGAGAGTACATTTTGATGTTTAATTACTTTAAAATACGTTAACGTTGTCAACGGCTCGCAGGCTCTCGCGCGCCCGTATAATGCGCAAACATTTTTATGAGTTTTCCAGGAAAAAAATACGCATACACGCATACAATTTCACGGTAATTCGCAATATATGCAGGAAAATATTTTTACGCTCTCTCTTTCGCTGTTTCTTCTTTTATTACATGGGGGTAGGGGAAAAAAGATACCTTTGCCAACGATAAAATCCGCGCGTAAAAAAGAGGAATAAAAGAAAATTTGCACGTAGCACAAAGGCGCGTCGTAAAAGTTATTGAAATTTTCTTCAAATGTTCTAATCGCGTTCATCATCGTACGGAGGCATAAACCACGCGTATCCGTACTTACATACCAAATACCTACACCGTACACTTCGTATAACGGTAGATTTGGCATTTTTACGGAACCGAAGAATTTTTCCGTGGAAAAATATGAAAATCATCACGCAGTGCAAATTACACGCACGTGACGGACGCGCGTCAGCTTTTAGTAAACAGCGTCAGTCGTTGCTCTTCAGCTCTAATCCATTAAGAAGAGCGCATTGTGTGGTAACAAAAAAAAAAGATAGAGGCGCGCTTCGAGCCTCTTAGCAGGGCCGGCCTCTTAGCCAATCCGAAAGAGTAAAGAGAGAAAATTCAGAGACGCGCGGCTGTGTATAACGTACATACGTCGAACTGTGGCGGTATAGGGACGTCTATTTACGAACCGTGGGCGTCGTCGACGACGTCGTCTCTGCCAGCACGGGCGTCACTATTTTCTCCCTCGTTCTTTCTTTATTGCCCAGACGCAGTGTGCTGCGTAGTGCGCTACGTCACAGAGAAAGAGAGAGCCTTGCCAACTTGAATACATTTTTCCTTCTCGCTTCTCGCGGAGAATTGAGATCGGGTGGATGTACTTGCTCCGCAAGCTCTGGCCTGCCAATCGATGAGGCCTGCCCCCGGAATTTAGGGCACACAGCTCGTGGGGAGGGGAGAGAAAAAAAAGCTTATACTATCAGGGGTGGTGGTAGGCTAATGGTGAAATGGCTGCAACTGATATCATCCCCCCTCGTCGTCGTTAGCTTGAAAAACAGGCGTAAGTCGGAGGCCTAACAAGACTTTCGAATTTTCTTACTTATATTCGAACTCTCACGCTCGCTTTTGCTTTGTGTATATACTTATATTTTGTTTTTCCGTTACGTGCGTCGTATCGCCAAATGTTTAGTCTCGCGTGAGTATTATCGTCAAGCCGTTGTGTTAACACCGGGAACCATTGGCTTGTAAATGTTTGCTAAACAATTATCTGATGAGCTACTAAAATTGATATTAATTATTTTCGATTTTTATATCGTCGAGTATCGATGTAGTTAGTATAGCACTTCGAGTCTTGTTTATAATATAACGTAATAACTGAAGTTAATCAAACGCCTATTATCTTTGGGAAAGATAAAATTATCTTTAAAATATATTTATTTATAAAATCTAATAACTGTACAGTTAGCCAATTTAAAGTTCAGTACTTGTGCGTACAGTTATTCAACGTGAGGTTACAGCATTAGGACGAATTTTTATTAACAAAAAAACAAATCGTTAAAAATGTTTATAAAAGTATGTAAATATTTGCCTTTTCAGCAAAATAACGAAATTGTAGCAAACAAGAGAAAAAAGTAACAGCACGTTCCGGAGCAAAAGTGGGAAGCGAACGTCGTCGTCGTCCCTCTCTCGAAAGTAGGTGAAATCAATAAAAACAACCCCGGAAGAGTCAAAGACGACGTTCTCGTTGCCGAGATGACTTGTACGGCCCTGTGACGTATGAGCACACAGATACATATCTCTAGGCAGCTACTTGAATGTAAACGAAGCCAAATTTTCTTTTCTACCCTCCATGAAAATCTCTTGGATTAGGCAAGCAGTAAAGTTAGAATAAAGATGGGGAAAAATGTACAAAAGACCTATTACAATAATTATTTCTAATAAAAAAAGCAAAATCACGAAAATATTGGCTATCTTTATTTTTATTGCACGTGTCTTAAAAACAAACTATCGAACATTAAAAAAATATTATTAACATTTAAAAATGCGCGCCTTAACCCGATTCACATTCAAATAATCGCTTAACTTTCCCGTAAATGATATTCCGCCTTTAATAATTGAGTGCCAAAACTTTTCATGGTTCCAAATAGAGGCCGTACCGGCGTCAAGCGACGATGCCTCGTTTTCACCGCGTGGGCGTCAGCCATCCGTCGACACTGCATTAGACTCAAATTAAAGAGAGGATTCGATTTTCTTGCAGCAGCGGCAATTATAATGCTAGCGACAAATTTGGCTCTTCGATATGCCAATTTAAAGGATAATAGGAGTAATTTTCACTTTACTAACTCGATTCCGTTAAAGTACTAGTTAAAAGGTCTAATTTTCGTGATGCACGCGGACTTTTATTTTTTATCTAATTTTTTAAAATATCGTGAACAATCAAACGTTGAATAGAGCAAAATTTGGTTTTTCGCAATATTTTATTTAACATAATTCAACATCGTAAAATATTCATTTTTGTTTTTTTATGTAATTGATAAATTGTAATTCACCGTTATCTGTATTATCTGCAAGAACAGTATTAAAAATTTACAGAGCTTCACCGCCCCTGGAAAGTAATTTCGAGTAACCTTAGCAACCAACCATGGTCAACTCAACAAACAATGCGTATTTCGTATTCACGATAAAAGGAAGAAACTGTTCGGTATTTTTATGTACATTTATTTACCGTGCAATATTTACAAAACAAACTTTGTTTTTTAATACTTGCAATTGTTTATAAATCAAATATTTCATGTAATTCCAATACATTACATTAAAATAAAACTTGTATTTACAGAAGCCTACCCCAAAGTCAAAGATTTCTCAGTATCCAACGAAATTGCATGTTCCTTGGCACTAAATCGACAAAACCCTTAAAAGAGAAATTTCAGCAAGGTCTACAACCGTATAACAACCGAGCGCATATCTCTCTTTCGAAATATATAATAAAACGAAAGCGAAAAAAGGCAGGAAAAAAAGAGAAAATGGAGAAAAAAGAAAACAAGAGCTCCGAAGGCTGGAAGTCTCGAGGTTCCTCGAGCCGGGGCTTTCGAAACGCAGCGGAGCGTGAAAAAGAAGAGAGAGAGAGAGAGAGAGAGAAGGAGAAAAGAGCATAAGAGACGTGCCGGTAAAGGAAGGAGAAACGGAGGAGCAAGGAGAAAGAGAGCTCGGGGAGGCATTGCTGCCGCCGCCGTTGCGCTCGTGAGCCGCTCAAGATGGCGGTGAGGATACGTTCTCACACCGCTGGGCCGCAGGCGTAACGCGGCCACGCTGCTAAAATCATGAAGCTGGAGAGCTGCGTATGTCCGCTCTCCTCGGCTGCTGGAGCTAGCCGCGCACCAGACAACCCAGGGACGTCGACTCCCCCCCCCCCGACCTTTCACTCGGCGAAAAATAATTAAATAAATTCAAGAGTAGCCAAATTTATTTCATAGGAAAACTTGGCGAAACGATCAAATGAAATATTTTAGGGGAGTCGAATTGTTGAAAAAATGATAGGGAAGTTAGTGTTAGAAAAAAATTAATTTCTTGAAAAATAATTGAGCGTATTATTATATTTAGAATCTACTTGCTACAGGAATCAGCTGCAGTTTCGGCGCAGGTTATCGTACGGAAATCAGACAGCTCAAATTATGTCTTGCTATCTAAAGAGTAAGGCCATACATTAAATGTCACTGTGTTATTTAATAAACAAATAGGACTATTCTAGTAATAGTCAATAGTCAGAAAACCTAATAACCCAATAACTAATCCAGGGCCAGTGATTATTTTTCGCTCTCGCCCGAGGCCTCTCGTGACCGTGAGATTCTCTCCCAAGTCAAAATGGATTTGACCGATTCGTTCAATTGGGCCTGATGCTTTCTAAGAACCTTCTATAAAGTTATCTTATGAAAAATTATTAAATGCTCGTTTTTAACTGTTAAGTTTGGCATTTTTTCATTTTCCATGTGTCTGTTTGAAATATTTTCTATTTAATTCTTTGTTTTTTACGGAGGTTAAGCAAGAAACGTTAATTAAACAAATTGATGTTCAATTTTCAAAAATATTTTTATGATTCTTTATCTGGTTGATAACTGTATTGAGCAATACCAGTAATTTTTCCAAATAATCACAGTAGACATGAAAATTCTTGAAAAATTATCTAATTCCTCGAATACGATTCGTAACGGAATTTTAATTTCCGTTGCATACAAAAATAAAACCTCAAATAAAATTTAAAAGTTATAAAAATAAAAAAACAATGTTGAAAATGTTTTGATTAGCAGTACTCGTTAATACGACATAAAAACGTTTTTAAATTCAAAGTACACACATACCTTTACTCCCAGGCGTATGAAGGCAAAAAGAAAACAACCATAGCGCTCGGATTACGTTGGCTAATCATCGATTTCTCGAAAAAGAAAAAACAAAACAATAACATTCCACTCTACTTTCCGGGAGACGATTAAAAACACATCTTTTAATAAACAGTGGCCGTAAGCTAAAGCAGCCGATTGCACGTAAACAGAGATCATTGTCAATTGGCGCGAAAGAAAGTATTACCAACAAAAAGCAGCTGGCTAAATTTAAATTGGGCTTAGAGTGACGCCGACGCTCTACAAGCCGTGCACGTGTGAGTGTGCATGTGGTTATATATAAAAGTGTGGAGGAGATAGATATATAAACGAATCGTGAAAGGTGAGGCACATCTATACTACGAAAAACGAGGGCGAAAAGGTGAGCGATAATCAGAGAAGCGACTCGATTGTAATTCGTTTTCGGGAGAGAGGGAACTGCCGCGCTGCTGTGCTCTCTTTCTCTCCTACAAAACCTTATCAGCGCCAGTTGTTTGCTATTATTTGCCAATGAAATTGGATTTGGGTCGCGCCGTTTCCTCCGTTTCGCCTGATCAATCTTTTGAAATTGCTTTATTATTCTTCGTGCTCGGCGATAATAATTTCAAGTTATTTTTATTTCTTTGTTTTTTTTTAAAATTTGTTTCAAATTTTATTATAAGATGTAAATTTCAAGATATTTGTACGATTATCGATTTGAATTCGAGAAACTTGTTGGATTGTTCATTATGTAAATAACAAGAGTAAATACAACGATGACGATAATTATATTTGTCGATTTTACGTTATTAAATTATTATCATAAATTAGTGGATTATAAATAAATTTTAGAAAGAAATGGCTTCCACAAACTTCAGATAAAAACCTACCTAGTTTTATTCTTTATTGTGCAAGAAAGACCTAGTTATAAGATTTCTTGAGATAAATTTTTTTTTCAATTCTTATGACTACTATTATTATCGAAAATTGTTCATACCCGTCATGTTTATCTGGTTAGGTATATGATTAATTCGTGCGATACGGTTTTTCCCGCGAAATCACTTGTAAATTAGTCATTACAAAAGTACAAGTAAGAGATTGACATGAGCTGAATTCAAATCCTCAACCTCCAGGCAACGAGACTAATGGTCTGCCAGACAGAAATCATAGTCCTTATTACATGAATATATTCATATCTTTTTTACGACTTGGTCCAGTGACGTTTAAAATAAACCCATTTCACTTTGAGCATTACATTTCTAATATTCAATTAACTACCAACAATTTAAAATATTTTCTAACGTTAATTTTACGCGTATTTTGATTTTTTTTTAATTTCACAAATTTCAAAAATAACCGTTAATTTGACCTTTAAAATTATACGAAGTATGCATGGT
The DNA here is from genome assembly GCA_030522585.1 of Anagyrus pseudococci. Lineage (NCBI taxonomy): Eukaryota > Metazoa > Arthropoda > Insecta > Hymenoptera > Encyrtidae > Anagyrus > Anagyrus pseudococci. Next base: position 24,606 of record JAPYYQ010001764.1, read on the forward strand.
AATTTTTGAAAATCGATTTACTTGAAGGTTTCGGTTTGAATTCCTTGGGAATTAGTAAACAATCATTAGTGACAGATACTGTGTTGTTTCGTGGTATTACTGTAAATTGTCAAAAACATAAACAATCGTAATTCAATGGGCTATTACTTTTACGCTCGTTTCCTTTTAAAAACGAGTTTTTAAGAAAATTCATCGAAATTTTTTAGTTTACAAACAAATTCAATTTAAATGCTCTTTACTTTGTTATTGTAATTGGATAATACTAAAAGCTTACAAACAGCCACGAAACGAACCATTACTATACTCGCCTACTAATACTTTCATGAAATAATATTCCTACGTGTATTTTGAAATTAATAACTCATACTACAATTATCCAAAATTCAATTAGACTACTTAGTAATAACAATGTACACAATTATCCAGCACAATTACGATTAAAAAAGAAACACGCCTTCTACAATAAAAAGAAAATTCTTCTCCATCCACAAAACATCGGATCTCGGGGAAAGGAGGATGAACAAGCGTCCAAAGCCAGGTGAAACACGTCCGGCTAGAAACACGTCCTAGCCGTAATGCCGAGTTCATCGTACAGCAGAGAGTGTGTATATACGCGCGAGCGAGCGAGAGAGAGGAGGTAGAGCTCAAGAGAGCTCGGCTCACCTTTGAAGCAGCTCTGCCCCCCCCTCCCCACTCTGTTTAGCTATAGATCGCGGAAAAACGAGCACTCGCACACCTAGGTGTCCCTCGCGATTTAGGCCAGATCTTGTCTGCGGAAAATGCGCTCCCTGTTATCCTAGATTTGGCTTAGGTCGGCGGATGCCGTGGGAGGAGGAGGAGGAGGAAAAGAGAGCGCGCGCGCGTGCGCACGTACAGCAAAGAGAGAGAGAGAGAGAGAGAGGAAGAGACATCCGGCAGAGAGTCTTACACTTGGTTATAATGCCTAACTTACCTGCATGCTGGGCGACCTGCTCTCGTCCTCGGGCATCTTGTCCGTCTCCATGTTGATCATGGTGCGCTAGAGACGGGTGTTGCAGCTGCTGCTCTTGCTGCTGTTGGAGAGCCCACGGGGCGTCGACTTGGCGCTGCTGCCGCCGCTGCTGCTGCTGGCGGCCCGGCTCCGCGGGCCCCGCACGGAGCAGCCAGAGGAAGAGCCACAAAACGGCGGCTGATGGGGCTCCCCGGAGAGAGGAAAGAGCGAGCCAAGGAGAAGGCGATCGTCGCTGCTATAGTGTTACAGCTGCACGGGGCGCGCCGCCGTTCTCTCACTCGCTCCCTCCCTCGGTGTCTCACTCTTTCTTAAATAGCAGCGGCAATGTAGCTGCTATATAAACTCGCAGAGGTGCGCGCGGGGTCGGGGGGGCCTACACTCACTCTCCTCACTCTTTTGCACTCTCACAGGCGCGCACTGTTGAGCGAAGAGTCGCAACGCCAGGAGGAACGCACGCGCGCGCGACAGAGATGGAGAGAGAGGTGCCAAAGATGACTGGCCGTTCCGCGCCGATGGAGGTTAAGAGAGCCACTCTCCCTCGTTGCTCGCACCGCTGCTCAGAGTCGAGAGAAAGAGAGCCGTCAAAGGCCGCGTGCTGCTGCTGCCTGCTCCGGGGCTATCCTCTGCACCAGCATGCTCTCTTCCCCTCTCTCTCTCTCTCCGGCTCACTCACTCTTGCTCGTTCTAACTGCTGTTGCTGCTGCTGCGTACACACGCGGACGCGGAGAGGCGCACACACTATCTCTCGCTCTCTTTTGCACCAGGTGGGCCAGCGCGTGGAGCAGAGCCGCACCTAGGCTCGCGCTGCGTATACTCGGAGGAGAGCAAGGCTCGGCTGTGCCCTCCGAGGGTTAAGCCTGCACGCACACCCACGGGCGGCTAGACGATGGGAAAACGAGAGAGACACGGGACGTTTCACGGACGAGACAGCTCTCTCTCTCTCGCGCGCGCGCTGCTGCGCCCGTCGCGCAGGCTAGACGAGAGGCGAATGACGACGAGTGGCGCTACCGCGGCGAGAGACGGGCGGCCGCCGAGTTGCGCTTTCACTCGCCGCCGCCGTTTCGCGCTGCCCCCGTCGCGGACCCCTTGCCCCCTCCTCCTCCTGCCTTGTGTGTTTTTTATTCTGACTCTATTCCTACTGTGCACGCAATTGATACGAAAGAAGAGATGTTTCTTTTTAAAACGTAAAAAGGACGTCGAAATTATTGAGAATTCATTTTTCCACTGTCCGTGCCCTTTTTTATTGCTGTCTTATTCTCATTTTCCAATTTTCCACTCTACCGCGGCCGAATTTCGAAATACTCCGCGCAAGTAGGTGGCGCTTATGTTAGGAAAACTCTTCATTCGCGGTTCCGATCCAATGAAATTTGAGAGTAGCATGTCTCATGACATGTCACTTAAATATGGCGTCAATGACATATGACAAGCTTTAATGACGACTGTGACAATTGACAAAACGTAACGTGACAAGACGCATATTTTTTTTCTTATTTTTATTATAATATAATATAATCTTATTCAAATGGTTTTGGGTCCCTACTGGGACTCTAAATATAGTTCATTGAAAAAAAATTGTATTAAACTAGTTAAATAGTTCTTGACAGTGAAGTAGAATAAGTAAAAACTTTTTTGGAATTGATTGTTTTTTTAAGTTTTCATTCCTTATACTTTTGCTACCACTGAGCGTTTCTTCGAGACTACCGAGTTGATCCATATACCATTCCGGCAATCGTAGCGAACTTGCAAATGATAATGATCGAAAAAATAGTCATATACATAATTTATGCGTTCTATTTTTAAAAAAATGTGTTTTATATTTTAACAATTTTAAAGACTTGAATTTAAAAATTACAAGTGCTAAGTGATAATGGGTCACATGACAAGTCATAGGACACGTGTTCGTCAATATTTGTTGCTGCGCGTTACACGGATTTCTGACATTTCTATACTTTTCAGAAGACGCGTAAAATTTCAAACCGTTTGAATGTGTTTATTTATCAGTCTCCTTGATTAGCGCTGTTACTACTGCGGTAGATGTAACAAAGAAAAGGATTTTTAAATAATTTATCGTGATTATCGCAAAGAATCATTAATTTCGTTTTAAAATGCAAACTATGTTTTAATTATAATTAATAAATTAAAAGTTTCAAATTAGTTACTTTTGACAGTGTAAACACAGATAAACAAACTCCATATTTTATCATATTAAATACGTTTTTTAATGTTTTGAGACTTTAAATTTAATTGTGTGAATAGTGACCATATGATTTGTAAAATAAAATTCGTAAACAAAAACGATTGCAACACAAGTAGTTCTTTTTACCTTTTCACGCGGGAGAAATCATAACTTTAGCAGTGATTGATTAAATTAAACGAAGAATTTATTTAAATGACAAATTATGAGTTTTTTTTATTCATTAACTACTCGTCCTTGTACAAAATCAAATTAGTTGTAAACATTTTCTTGGCTAATTAACAATAAAAGTTAGAATGACAATTCCGTTTACTTATGTTCACATTTGTAATATTCTAATTAAGTGTTAAATAATGGAGAAAAAACAAATATATTTTTCCCCTTAAAGACTATACTGACTATGAGGCCCATGGAAAATCAGAATATGAATAGAATATTTAGATAATAATTGCATGAAATAAATTTCTAAAATAAAAATGAATAAATAAAAAATAACGGATTCCTTAGTTTTTTTCCTTTATTATTGTTTCGCATGAATTTTTATTATCAGATTCTAAATATAAAATAAACTTATATAGATGATAATTTCTAGATCTAACTGACATTATCAAATCTCGACTTTTTAGTGTGTATGAATGTATTAAAGCGTTATCATTGATGAGAAAATACCAAAAGTCATCGAACCTAAACTTATTTACATTGCAAATATACAGGTATCATTGTTGAGTTGCTGCACATATCTTTAATGCAAAAGATCGTTGTTAATTATTGGACGAAATAATTTGTAGCTTTGCAAGATTTTTGTATAATAAAGCGCAGATCGTATATCTCACATTTTCACAATGTGAGCGTGTGTAAGCCGATAAGAAATGACGAATACCAGAAATTCGATGATAAAAAAAAACACCAAGTTATATGCCGAGCTTTTTGTACCGAGGCCAAGAATAAGGGAAGACAATAATTGGTATTGATCTGCAGCCGAAAGAGAGAGAGAGAGAGAGAGAGAGAGAGAGAAAGAGGAAACAAGGCCGTTGCGTGTTTTATTCCTTGTTATCGTGAGTGTACACTTCCCTAAAATGCTTGTTTTATGCCGTCAGGTGTATGTGTGTTGACGAATACACAAAAACGCCCAATAAACCTCCTTAAAAGCCTATAAATTTCCTCGAATAAAATCATCGGACGTTATAAACGTTTACGCGCTTTGCATGCTTATCGTAATCCTGATAACATTGTTGATCTCTATAACATTCGACCGAATCGCAAAAACTAGCCGCACCACGGCTGGAATATCAGCCGCAGTTCGCGCCAATAACACGCGCTATTTTCAAAATTTTATTGCGGCTAAAGTCATCAATAGAAGCTCAAACTCAACCTGTGATTCTTTGCTATCTGAATCATTTTTTCGGATTTACTCTCGAAGGCATAAATAGTCGCGTGGAAAAGCTAATTTTCCACACTGCCGGGTTCGACTTTGTACACTTAGCAACCAAACGGCGTTTATCGCTCCACCTCAACGTCTCGCGCGTGACGTAAAACGCGCATTATAGAGGAGTAGAGGGGTGAAGAGCGGAAGAGAGTGAGAGAGGGGGGTGGCGCGGGCGATTATCGTGTGTGTGTTTCGCGCAGCAGTCCGGATCGCGATGCGCCAGCAGCCGCTCGCACGAAGACACAACGACGAGCGACGACGACGATGACATGACCATAGCACACTGCTCGAGAGACATGCTGATGGAGGTTCTGTTTCGCGTCTTCCTGGCGTTTGTCACTATGTAAGTGTTGCCAAGAGCCCGAGAGCTTTCTCAACTCTGACAAGTTGAGCTCGCTAGCTTAACCTCCGGCTAGTGCAAACAGCTCCGAGCGAACGTTGTAATTGATGAATCCTCTATTATCCTCTATGGTTTTCACTTGCAGAGAGCTGGAGTACGTTGAACCTTTTACCAGAAAGATCCACGAGAATGAGTTATGGTTGTACAAAAATCCAAGAGTTGACTCGTACGTGTCTGCGTCAGTATTATGGGTGTGTTTCTGATTGATAATACAATATTGATAAGAGACGATTGAGAAATAATTTTTGTCTTGTTGAGTTTTCGTTACAGGCTGTCATTATAATTGTTCCTTTGGTAGTCATAACACTCATATTATTGCTTCAAAGAGAAAAAGGTGATTTTTCCCAGGCTGTATTGTCATTCACGTTATCGCTTGGCTTCACAGGAGTATTAACTAACATATTGAAGATCATTGTAGGTAGGGAATAATCAAAAAGTTTATTGCAACTGACAAAGAATTGAAATAAGTTTGCTTTTTTTTTGGATTTTAATGTAATAATTTATCAATTACAGGAAGGCCAAGGCCAGATTTCTTTTATCGATGTTTTCCAGATGGACAAGTTAATTTTGAATTTGAATGTACAGGTGATCCAGTTGTGATAAGAGATGGTAGGAAATCTTTTCCTAGTGGACATTCCTCTTGTAAGTGTTTCTATTCATTAAGAAAATGATTGCGTTAAGAAATAATTGTGTATCAAGTTATTTAACCATCAAATTTATTGATAATTCTAGTGGCATTTTCAAGCTTTGGTTTTGTTGCACTGTATTTAGCTGGTAAGCTTCATACGTTTAGTTGGAGTGGAAAGGGTCAATCATGGAAATTATTCCTCTTTGTGCTTCCTCTTGTTATGGCACTTGCAATAGCAGTGAGTCGCACCTGTGATTATCATCATCATTGGCAAGGTACAAAGCAAATATTTTTTAATTTAAATTTATTCAGACTGTTTTACTGTTGGAATGTATTAAAAAAATTTATGATTTCAGATGTGATGATTGGCTCTGCCATGGGATTTTTATTGACTTTTTTGTGTTACCGACACTACTATCCTCCTTTGGATTCACTAGTCTGCCACAAACCTTACGCTGCACTCATAAATCACGTGGAACCCAAAGAACTTAAAACAACAAGGATAGAGCTGAGTAAATGGACATGAGGCTCACAAACTTATTTCAAACCCAATTTTCAATTGGTGTCACCCTTCTTGTACATAAGTGTGATTATAATTTATAAAGTATTTTTATTATTTATGACACAAGTATTTTGTATAAAAAAGAAAAACATAAGATAAATCAATAAAAAACAAAACGTATAAATTATTTACATATTAATTGATAACATTTATATCATCATTATTTAATATTTAGAGAATATATTGAAAAAAGCGCACAAAATGATATTACATGACACGTTAAATTTAAATTAATACTTTTAGTTAGATATAAAATCACATTATTTTTCTCGAATCAAATTTTTGTAAGAATGTTCTTATCTTATTCTTTTCATGGTCAAGGGTCCGTTTGCGGACGCCGCTACGCCTTGTAAGAATGTTGAAAATGACAATAGGGTGCAATTGCTATTTAAAGTTTAATGAGCACAAGAAAATTTATTTAATAATAATGATTCATTGGCATATTTTGGTAAACTGGCTTGAATGCTCTTGCTTGGGTCTCCCAAGCCAAGCAGGAACGGCGGCGCTGCCAGGCTATATCCTATCTTCAATTTTTTTTTTAGTGTAAGAGTATACTTTGTGTAAGTGTAAGTCGCAGAGACGCAGCTAAGTTCCGAGAATCAGAGGGCCTGGTAGGGGCAGCAGCGGCCGGCGTCTCCTTTGTTTTCGTTTTGTCTTTTTCTCTAAAGCAGCCACACGATTTGACAAATTCGGTAATGCTGGAGGACTGGCACCCATTTCTTACTGATCCTGCAGTGTTTCGTCAATGATATTGCACAAAGTCGTGATATAACAAATTGTTTTATGCACCACTGATTTTGTACTGTTATTAGCAAATTTTAGTTCAAATAAAAAGCCGAATTTCTGTTCGTCAATGTAAAAAGGTAAAGTCTTCAATCTCCCTTTTTATGCCGTTTATTTATAAGTATCGATTTGGCTTGATTTTATTTTTTTTCCTATTTTTTACTTCTCATTCTGTGAAAATATTATATGAGAACACCTTTTTGCTCATTTATCTAAATTAATATACATATACTCAAAAAAAATGTCGCTTTCTGCCGGCGCAGGGAATGAAAAATCGTATACGCAACACGGGAGGTAGTAAAGAAGCCTCAGATCTCACGATTGTCACCCTCGGCTTCGCCTCGGGTGACAATTTTCGTGAGACTTTACCTCCCTTGTTGCGTAATGTACTATTAAAAATGCAATTTCTCAATAGTTTATTTTATCAATGTTGAAACGATATCTATATTTTATATATTATTTTAACCATTTTAGATTATCTAAAAGCATTAAACTAATAAAAAAAAGAAAATTGATAATTTAAAAAAATACTAAATATTGTTATCCAAGATTTATTTTTAATACTATTATAGTGAAATTATACAAAGTTAATGTAAACAATAAACCATAGCAGATTATCCAAATTTTAAAAAAATATTTCTTTTTTCAATCAATAAGAATACTAATTATATTATCTAAAAAGTTTATTATTTTTCAGGGACTGATGATGCACTACTAAAGATACTCGCTAATTGAAAATATTGATAAATTTATCAATTATAAATAAAAAAATGACTTTAGCAGTTGTAGATGATGAAAATTATATTAAAGTGGGACGTCTTCATGATCTATTTAAAAATTATGAAATGCCCTATGATGAATTGCAGTATGAAACAATTCTTCCAGGTGGTTTTGATCAAAGTGTATTTAATTATAAATTGCCAGCTCACAGTTTATTATGCCAACGAAAACCAGAAAATACTGGCAACACTATTTTACATTTAATGCCCTTACGGAAAATAACTATAATCCGTATTGTAGTTTGAGTATAGTCTGACTGTATTCATACTATAGTTTTATTATGATCATATTATAGTTATTTTAT